>OX578153.1:79197520-79480020 GCA_951213105.1 Amaurobius ferox
ATTCATCAATATGTTGCGTGGTTTTAAAATAAAAATTGAAATAATAATTACACTCATGATATAATAATTACACTCATGTCCGGCCGTCCAAATAGTTGCTCTTAGTCCTCTGGACGAGTCGGACGGTCTGGGTCTTCAACTCATGATATAAGAAAAGATCACGTGACTCATTACAAAATTAAGTTCGACATCCATTTCTTTTTTATGCTGTGTAAATGTGTGATTGTGATACTTATAGATTGTTTCAATTTATATTAAATGTTGCATCCGTCATGAAACGGCTTTATTCTTACGTATTATCTGTTTATCTGAATTCTATATCAGCGGAATTTCAATATTTATGATTTTAAATCATGACTAAACTTTGATTATTTCTTCAACGCAGCCTAATTTTAACCCATTAAAAATGTAAACAAATCAAGCAATTATGCGATGTAAGAAAATAATGTAGTTAGTATATAAAGTAAATATATATCTATTATGTATGCTTAATATATAACTATCAATAATATAAATAAATAAAACATTAAAATTCAATTTCCATCCCTAAAAATATCGGAATCGTAAAAAAAATTGTCTACATATATAAGTTTACATAAAAATGTAAAATTTGTGATTGAGGTCCTATTTTGACTTAATCTTTTGCTTACAGGTGGGACAGCTTCAATCCCTAATGAAGAACCTCCCAAAAAGACAGGTATTTGACATACCCTATCCCAAATAGTTTGACCTCCCTTTGCAGGCATCGGTGTCCATGGACGCCAATGCCTGTAAATGGGGAATCGAATTATTTGGGATATGGTATGTCAAATACCTGTCTTTTTGAGAGGTTCTTCGTCTGTGATTGACGCTGTCCCACCCGTAGGCAAAAGGTTAAGAAACGTTATCTCCTTTAAAATTCTAATTCATATTCTGTATATCGCATTAATATAACCGGCACGCATTGGTGAACAAAACAATCCAAATCCCATTTAATCCCTTAGTGATAAACATTTTCCTTCCGACTCCAGATCAAAAATTAGATTTTTCACCCAATCACAACGTGGCTCTTAGTGGTAATCCTGAAGAAGAAACCGAAAGAGGAACCTTATAGAGATAGTCAGTCAAGCTAAAAATATTTAAGCTGCGTGAAGAAAGTCGTGGAATTTTTCTTCAAGGTTGAAATGATGTGAAAAATTATCAAGACGCTTCAGTGAGAAAAGTTAACGGAAGGCGTTGTAATAAATATTCATGACTGTGGAGTAATGGATAGATAGAGATTCCAAGAGGTGTTGTTCTTTCTTGTGGTTATCGCCTTTGAAATTATGTTTCACCGAAGTGGGTGAAATTTTAAATTTAATTTTAAATTTGTTTTTAAATCAAATTACAAGAATGAAGGCAGAATGACTTTGAGTGTTTGGACTAACCTAGAGCTGATAAATTTATTATTTTCTCATTGTAAATCATTCTGCAGCCTTTGATCATTTTTTTTCAGCTACTTTGCTGATAATTTCGGCAAACTATCAGAAAAGCCTCAATTACAGGCGTTCATGAAAACTCCAGCTTCATATATATATATATATATATATATATATATATACATCAAATTATTGACAAATTTCAATACAGATTTTTAATAACAAATCCTAAAACCATCTATTTTTAGCGGGGGAAAAAAAAATCTTATTTATTCTAAAATTTAACCAAAATCCATAAAACATATACACGAAGTTACAATGAAGTAAAGCGCCACGCTGCTTCGCAACAAGGAACAATATATATATCCAAAAGGAAATGTCCAAATCTGATAATCAAATATGATACAAGAAATAAGAAAAAGAAAAGTACCAAAAATTTGTAGAGGGGGGTTGTGACCCCCTCACCCCGGTTCAGCATGCTTTACGCTATGGCCACACTCCCGGATGCCGGTACCATTCCGCATCTAGGCCATTATACCTAAGAAGATCTATTTGGAAACGAAAAGACCATGATCCTTGAAGCCAAACACAACACTAGAATTTGTGCAAACAAGACCTCAAGTTACTCCCTAACGAAATCATGCCTTATACAACACAAATCCCCAATATATATAGTACCAAGTCATCAACTTTATATGTCCGTGATCTAAATAACCAACGGTTACAGTTTACCATAAAAAGATGACTCAATTGCGTTCAGAAAGCCAACCGGATAACCCCTTTTCCGTGCCTCGTTCAAATACCTTTTATCCTGTTGAATTCTGTCGCTACTTTGAGAGTTATGCATAAGGCATGAGTTATGTATAAGGCATTAGAGTGTTGTATAAGGCATGATTTCGTTAGGGAGTAACTTGAGGTCTTGTTTGCACAAATTCTAGTGTTGTGTTTGGCTTCAAGGATCATGGTCTTTTCGGTTCCAAATAGATCTTAGGTATAATGGCCTAGATGCGGAATGGTACCGGCAACCGGGAGTGTGGCCATGGCGTAAAGCATGCTGAACCGGGGTGAGGGGGTCACAACCCCCCCTCTGCCAATTTTTGGTACTTTTCTTTTTCTTATTTCTTGTATCATATTTGATTTTCAGATTTGGACATTTACTTTTGGATATATATATATATATATATATATATATATATATATATATATATATATATATATATATATATATATATATATATATATATATATATATATATATATATACAAATATATATATATATATATATATACAAATATATATACAGGGTGAGTCAGAACTCTTGGACCAAACTTTAAGGGGTGATAACTCACATCTAAACAAGCAATTTTTGTCATACAAAACAGAGTCGTAATGCAAGAGGTGAACCGCAAGAGGTGAGCAGCTAGAGGACGGCAGAACATATCTCCTATTTTTACAGGAGCTATTGCCACAGTTACTGCAACATGTTCCTGTCAACATTAAAGCATGCATGTGGTTCCAAGACGACGAAGCACCACCCCATTTCAGCGTGGATGTGCAGCACACCTTAGATGCTACATTCCCAGGACAATGGATTGGTCGGTGTGGTCCCATAGCTTGGCCGGCACGATCGCCTGATCTCCCTTGTCTCGACTCTTTCTTATGGGGCCATATGAAAAGTCTCATCTACGGAAGCCCCATCGACTCGGATGAGGACCTCGTTGCTAGGATTGCTGTTGCTGCCGGCGTTGTCCTAGATATGACGGGTGTTTTTTCTAACGTGCGCCGCTCGCTACGTCTCAGGTGTGAAATCTGCTGGTGGTCGCACTTTTGAGCAGTTTCTGTATTTTTGTCCATGCATTCTGCAATTCCTGTCAGTGAAAGTCACTTTGTGCCTTCTCTGTCATTTTTGTGTTTTCTCTTTACACGAGGGAGTCATCTTTTCCACATTTTATGAGCTACCAACTAGCGGTTCACTTCTTGTTTTACGAATTTGCTTTGTATGACAAAAATTGCTTGTTTAGATGTGATTTATCACCCCTTAGAGTTTGGCCCAAGAGTTCTGACTCACTCTGTATATCTATATAGACATAAATATATACATATATATATATATATATATATATATATATATATATATATGTATATATATATATATATATATATACATATATATATATATTTATATATATATATATACATATATATATATATATATTTACATATATATATATATATATATAAGTACATATATATATAAAAATCTATCTTGTGTTTCAGAAACAAGCATTTTTGTGTTCATTTCGAAAGGATATATGGACCCGACGAGAATTTTTTCGAAATGAACTTTTCGTAAGCCTAATCTCGTAAGCCTAAATCTCCTCCATGTGCAAGCTTTTTTGCTTGATTTTTTTGTTTTCTTATTTGCATTCCTCATTTTTGAAATTTGTTGATTGTCTTTGTCCTTATGACTTGCATTATGCTTTATTATTTCCTCTTTTTGTCTTAATTTCTTTTATTTCTTTGTATTTGTAGAAAATTTTGGAATAGTGTATTATGAGTTACTACATACATTCTAACTTTGGATTTAATAATTTATATTTATATATATGTATATATATATTATTACTATTATTATTATTATTATTATTATTATTATTATAACATGCTTGCAAATGTTTTACAGTGTGCTATTACTTTCTCATATTAAAACAGAAAAGATATTGTCTTATATAACAGCTAGTGTAGTAAATTCAAACAGTATAAAAGTGTGATTTTAAATTATTATCTGTCAATTTCGAATTTAACTTTCATTTATCTTGAGAATATAAAAAAATCCCATCATCTCTGAATTTTATTTTCCAAAAATGTTTATCAAACTGTGACAAAATGAAAAACTAGACGGTATTGTCCCTATCAAACCGGGGCGTATAATAACCTTACCCAGTATATTGTATGACTCTTGGAATTTCTTTTCACCAGCAGTTAAAAACATACCGAGGAATATTTGAACAAATTGTTTTTCTTTTAAAAAAATCCTCTGTGGGCAGCAGATAACTTTCCCTACAGACACAAATTCACTTTCTATTTATTTATTTAATAATTCTTTAAATTGCAATTACTTGCAAAAATTAACACGTATAATTATTTGAAATTGCACTGAATTTGTATTTTCATATCAATTTTCGTTTTCATTTGGTAATTGGATGTATTTTAAGAACCGGGGTACCAAAAATGAAAAAACAAACAAAATGTCTCGATAAAGGCTATTCCTAGATTGATGAGGTTGGTCTTATTCTTTTTAACGTTCAAAATTACGTATAAAACAAGCATTTAATTGATATATTTGAGCATATGCAGTCTCTTATTTTATATTTTGACGATTTTTGCGGGCCAATTCGAAAAACAAAGAGAGGTTCTTGTTCGAATTGTTTCAAAATCTAGTCAGCACCAGTATAACCCACAAGTGAGGTATATGCCATATTTTGTGAAATTTTATCAATTAGATTTTTAGCTAAAATGAATACATACTGTCTTTGAGGGCCACTTCATAAAAGAAGGCTGGTTCTTTTATTCCGAATCGTACCAAAACTTTATCAGCCCCAGGGAAACCTACATGTGACATACCTTTTTATGATTTTTTTAAAACATTGTATGAAACATTTTACTTTCCCTGCAATACTTGGTAATGTGTAGGGAAAGTATTGGAATCATGTCGAAAATCTCAACTCGAGTTTTCGACGGATCTACGCGTTTCAAAATCTCCAGAATACGAAAAAACTATTTTTAGCGTGACGTCTGTGTCTGTGTGTCTGTCTGTGCAATGTATGTATCCACTCTAACTCAAAATTAATTGGCCGAATTTCATAAAATTTGGTAGGTAAATCACTTGGATATGACCCTGGTGCTGATTAGTTTTTTGGTACGATTCGTAAAAACAGAACCCGCATTTTTTTTGCGAAACGGTCCGTGGAAATTTAATTTATCCGCTCTAGCTAAAATACTAATTTGTCAAATTTCACAATATTTCGTAGATAAGTTACTTGTGGGACACTCTGCTGATTCGATTTTTTACGATTCGAAAAATAACAACCTGCCTTTTTTTACCAAATGGCCCGCAAAAATCGTCAAAATCTAAAAAAAGGAAAAAAGACTACGTATGCTAAAATGTATCAATTAAATCCTTGTTTTATACGTAATTTTTGACGAGGAAAAGAATATATAACGTGCTCCATTATACTTTAAGACTAACTGTTCTCAAGATATTTGAGATTTCTTGCATTTTTGTTACGCCGCTATCGGAAAAATGTCGAATTACCAAATAAAAACAAAAGTTAAATTAAAAAATGCAAATTTAGTGTTTTTCTGTGCAGTTATACTCAATTTAATGAATTATTAAAGAAATAAAGAAAAAATGAATTTAAGTCTGCAGGGAAAGTCATGTGCTGCCCACATCAGTTTTTTTCATTAGTTTTTGAGTTAAAGTGGATACATACATTACACAGACATCACACAGAAAAAGAGAAAGAGAGAGAAACACGGACACACAAACATCACTTTAAAAATAGATTTTCGTATTCTGTGTGTCCAAAAACGTGTAGATCCGTCGAAACTCGAGTTGCGATTTTCGACATGATTCCAATACTTTCCTTGTATTTTGCCATCTATAGTAGTTAAAGTGAAAATAAAGATATTATCATATATCGAATTTCTAACGGTTTACAATTACATTTATATTTTGCAGTGTTAAATGCATTAATTTTTAAAATGCTTTAGAAGCGATAATAAAGTAACACTTTTCAGCAATAAACATGTTTAAAAAATAAAGAGAAGCATTTCAAAATCTTAAGAAACTTTTTCACCAGATAGAATAAAAATGCAAGTTCTTGGGAAGTCGTCTACGACGATATAAATATTCACGAGTTTGGGAAAGGGTTTATGTCGTTGCACTGCTGGAACTTAGTTTTCATTTTTATAAAACCAGCACTTAAAATGGCGTACAAAACTCATTTTGGAAATTTTTTATGGTCTGTAAAAAACTATGCTCAGTTTTGGACTGTGTTAGATCTATTTTGCGACGCCGTATTCAATGCTCAATTTGCTTCAATTTCTTTCTTTAGATATAATGGTGACATCGAGTTATTTTTATTGAAATAAACTAGTGAGCTGTGCAAATGATAAATAAAAATCTGATATGAGCAGCACATGACTATCCCTGCAGACTCAAATTATTTTTTTTATTTCCTTAATAATTCATTAAATTGAGTTTAGTTGTACAAAATAACACTAAAAATTGCATTTTTGATTCAATTTCTGTTTTTATTTAGTAATTGGACATTTTCCCGTAAACGGCGTACCTAAAGGTATGGACTTGGGCTTATTCTTTTCCACATAAAAAATTACGTATAAAACAAGCATTTAAATGATACATTTCAGCATATAGTCTTTTTGTAGATTTTAGGCGATTTTTGCTGGCCATTTCATAGAAAAAGGTAGATTGTTCTTTTCAGAATCATAATAAAATCTAATCAGCACCAGAGTATCTCACAAGTAACAGATCTACCAAATTTTGAGAAATTTGGTCAATTGTATTTTAGCTAGAGTAGATGCATGAAATTTTTCCGGGCTATTTCGCAAGAAAAGGGCAGAGTCTGTTTTTTCGAATCATACCAAAAACTAATCAGCACCAGGGTCACACCCAAGTGACTTACTTACCAAATTTGATGAAATGAGGTCCATTAGTTTTTAAGTTAGAGTGGATACATACATTGCACAGACAGGCACACTGACAGACAGACAGACACACTGACAGGCACATCGACAGACAGACAGACACACTGACAGATAGACAGACACACGCACACAGGCGTCATGTTAAAATAGGTTTTTCGTGTTCTACAGGTCTCAAAACGTGTAGATCCTTTGAAAACTGGAGTTGCGAATTTCTGCATGATTCCAATACTTTCCCTATGCATTACCATGTATTGCATAGGGCCATGCATTGCTTATACGGGTAATTGCCCTGTCTCCTGCTCTGACTCACTGGACGGGTCTGGTGGGAGTGTTCTATGAACGTTCGTACTGCCTCCCTGGTTGTATGTCGACATGCTGAGTCCGGTGCTTCTAGATAATTCATTCTTCTGAGGTTGATCGCGTATACACGTGGTGAAAAAAAAGGGTTCATGCCACATTGTAATACAAATCTCCTTAATGTTTCTTATCTTCATTTTTTCATCTTTTGATGTCTGCAGTCTGAATTTGATAATTTATAGTAATGCACTATTGCTCAATCAGAAACAGGCATTTGTTTGGGTTAATTTGAATTAAATACAAAAACCTGAAGATGAATTCAGTTCTGATTAATCTTCGAATTTCGGCCGGTGCTGTTCTTTTCTCTTATCGGCAATATGGCCGTGGGTTTGCTTCTATGGAGATATTAATATTACTTGAATTTTTATTATTACAATTTTTTTATATATATATGTTGTTTTTCTTATCCCACTTGACCGACAGCAACATCAGATCAAGTCCATGAACCCGTGAGTCTTCAAGAAAAGAACTACTCCAGGACTGGAGTACATCTGACTCCTCTGGCATCCAATACATGTGAAGGCATGGACAAGGGAGGCCTGAGTCAAATTGCACTTCGGGCAAAGGGGATAAACAATATATATATATATATATATATATTTAAACACACACACACATATATATATATATATATACATATCAAAAATAAGTATATCATAAAAGGAACTCCCAAATAAATGAGAAAAATGAAGCTCTACCGAGGATGTGTCGCTTAGCAGCTCTGCATCCAGAGTGGAATATATGGATATAAATAAGATGAAGAGAGAAGCAAAAACTACAACACTTTTAAAAAAGACTGCATTTATGAATGTAATAAAATAATAAATGATGCATTAAAAAGGAATTATCCTAGATATTTTTTACAACATTACTATTCCTTTTTTTAAGAAGGAAATTGTCTAGGAGAAGGAATCTAAATGAGGAGAAGGAATCTAAAGGAATCTAAAAAAAGTTGAAGGAATCTAAATGAGCATTCTTAATCATATCTGTAATCATATCTGCGATCCTATCATCTTGAAGTATTTTTGGGCATGTGCGACTTTCCCTTATAAAAAGTCGAGTTTTCAAGTTGGTTTGTAAGGTGTATCTCTTCCTTTCTCGGTTCCAACTATGCTTCTGTGTCCGTTCGGGTGTTTCTATCTTTGCACATGTGGGAGATTGACCATTGAGTTACATTGGTGCCGTGAGTGTTGCCCGGGTCGTAAAAGCTGTTTTAAGCAGGAAAGGGGTGCCGAAATCCACCCCTACCATTCTATGCTAATCATATGGTCACTTCCGTTCTCACTTCTCTTTTCATCTTGTTTATATCCTTATATATATATATATATATATATATATATATATATATATATATATATATATATATATATATATATATATATATATATATATATATATATATATATACATATATATATATATATATATATATATATATATATATGTATATGATGTCCCCAATAGTGCTGTTTTACTCATACATATAACATACTTCAGGAGCTTTCTATTAGTTTTAAAATTTAATTTAGCAAATTGAAAAGGCATGTAAATATTCTTAAAATAATG
Source organism: Amaurobius ferox (assembly GCA_951213105.1). NCBI lineage: Eukaryota > Metazoa > Arthropoda > Arachnida > Araneae > Amaurobiidae > Amaurobius > Amaurobius ferox. The sequence continues at coordinate 79,206,572 of OX578153.1, forward strand.
TATTCGTACTTGTAATTTTTAATGAGAAATGTATTATAAGTTTTACTACATCATGTGAAGTGTTATTTAATTATTTAATTATAATAAAATATTTTCATTTAAATAAATTCTATGTTTCAAGCTTTAAATTTTTGTAGTTGCATATAGATTTTTCTCACTTATAGAATATTTATATTTCTTCAATTGAGATGCTTTGCTCAGAAACATACAACATGTTTCTGAAGTTTTCTCTAGTTTTAAGAATTAATCTAACGAGTTGAAATGTGCACGAAAATTGTCTTAAAAAGATGTGTTCGTACTTGCAGTTTTTAGTGAACAATGTATTATAGGATTTACTACATATATCACTTAATCTGTTATTCGATAATTATAATATCATTCTAATCAACTACAATCTACGATTCAAGTATCAAAACGTTGAATGACAACATAGGTTTGTTAGAATTTGTTTGATTTAATTCAAAATGTTATTTTCTCCCACAAAAAATGGAATTGAAATATAAATGTTTTTCTAACATTTTAAATTTCAACTTATTTTAATACGTTTTGTCTTGGTACAACAAAGTTGTATCTAGATGGTATATATTAAGTTTCTTAAAATCCTTTTTTTTTTTTGTGTGTGTGTGTTATGCGCAGACGGGCAAATGGGTAGACAGGCAGATGGACAGACAAATTGACGAATACAATAAGTGCGTTTGTCTTATTTGTGGGATGCGAACATACCTAAATAAAAATACATTTTCTACATGCATACGGAAGATATCGGTTTTATTTTATGTTTCCTGCATTCGATAGCAAAACTACAGTTGATAGTAAAATCCCTTGAGTAAATTGAACAATTCAAATAAACTTTGGTATGTTTATTTTAATCGGTAATATAAAAGACCTATATATTTTTATGATCGAGGACGTATATGGGGAGACACGCTGATATTTTCTATAATATTTTTCGAGAATATTTATTTATAAAATATAATCAAATGGACAAATATTAATTAATAAACCATTTTATAAATTGATTTTCTTAAAGAAAGCTAATAAAATATTTTAAAAGAGATAATTTGTGCAGTTCTCAAAATATTGCTCTGTTTTCTTCATTGAAAGCATCATCATTTTTAATTTTAAAAAATATGTTCTGCATTATTAAATACGGTTTTGTCTTGAAATACTTTCAATGACAAAATAAAGCGGCATGATTGTTAGGGGGTTATATTTCAAATTTTACACTTTGAGATGGAGACTGATAACTTTTGAAAGATTCAAGCAATGTCCTTGACATTTTGATAAAATGTTATTTTTACCATGACACTGCAAGATCTTTTGAAATAATTAAGCAGATTCCTTGAAATTTGGCTGCACATTTTATGTTTAAAATAGGATCGTAAAACATTCGTAAGAATAAAGCAATTTTCTTAAAATTTGGCTGCAAATTTTACCTACCAATCGAGAGTGGTTATAGCTGATAACTTTTAAAAGTTGAAGACCCAGACCGTCCGACTCGTCCAGAGGACTTAGAGTAACAAGTTGGACGGCCGGGAAGAACTTTTAAAAGTTAAAGGATTTTTCTTGAAACTTGATTAGCTAGTTTTATACAGAAATAATAAGGCCATAGATCTGTATTAAGATAGATTTTTAAAATGCCTCTAGTTCGTGTGTTTTTTTTTCAGCATATATTAAAATTTTTTAATATGCATGAAAAATCATGTGCTGTACATATCAAATTACATTTTAACACTTTATTGGAAACAAGGAATACAAGTCTAAATAATGTATTGTTGAATGAATATGATATTTTCATAACTGTAAGAAAGAATCAATAGAAAACCTAAACAACAACTTACAGTAATTACTAATAAATAATATTACATTTCGTAACCAAAGTTTTTTGACAATTACCACTATCAATATAATACGCACTTCCATTTATTAAATTTAATGCCAATTTGAAATTATATTAATTCATAATTTAATTTGAAATTAATTCATTGCTTAATTTGAAATTACATTAATTCATAAAAAGAAAAGTGTTTAAAATATGCAATTAAAAATATATTAAAATTACAACTCGTGAGTACTTATGTGTTATACGCGCAAATTACAAAACTGCATCATATAATTCTAAACATCATATAATTTATATTCAATAAAGACAAGCTAAATAAAGAGTAACCCAAAAAGAATAACCATAAATATTGAACCCTAATTGACATTAATGACTGTCGAACAAATACATTAATGGCACTTAAAATGCGTTCTAAACAATACTGCTACACAATTTCATTAACGTTAACTGTGATCTCCCACAAGTTACATGCTCTTAAATATCAATATCAATGACAGTTAGGTGTGTGTCCAATTATGGATGAAAATGTGCAAAAAAGGCTATATAATAAATATCACGCCATGCTACAATTAATGAATTAAACTGAAAACGAAAACCATTACTGTCATTCAAATAATTTCATTAACGTTAACTGTAACCGTTTGCATGATACAGACACATAAATATCAATAATAGATGTGTGTCAAATTATGCATGAAAGCCTAAACAAACGTTATACAATAATTGTCATGGTATGCTTCCTTTAATTTCGGAATATAGATTAATTTAGTTTTAAGGCTTTAATTTTTTTTTCAGGAAATCTGATAGGCGTATAATTACATGGCACATATTTTTTACATCTTTAAACTCGAAAAACACGATAAGAAAAATAACATAGTTGCTCTAAAATTTCCCATCTATTAAGTAAACAACTCATAACTACATATGTGTTTTAAGTTTTAATTATGAAACTTAATATGCTAATATTTCTATTTTTATATTTAATAAATATATGTTAAATAAAGAGTAACTCAATAAGAAAGACCATTTTCATTGAACCTCAATTGACATTAATGGTTGTGAAAGCAAAAGCGTTAATGACACTTAAAACGCATTCTAAACTTTACTGCCACTCAAATAATATCATTAACGTTGACTGTAACTGCCTGCATGATGCTAATACTTTAATATCAGTATCAATGAAAGTCAGGTGTATGTTCAATTATGCATGGCAGTGTTGCGAGTAAAAACAAAAGCGATACAATATTAATGGAAGTGCGTTTAAAATGGCGGGACTTTGTAACATGCTTCCATTAATTATAAAATATGATTTAATTTAGTATTGAATTACGAAAACATTCTTGAGGATTTTTCACGCGCTTATAATTAGAGGTGAGGATTAAAATGAAAAAGTTTTAAAGTAACTGTTTCTCGTGGTTCTTTTTTATTGTAAATGACGTATAAATATCATATGTTTCTTCGTTTAATCAACATAGATTATCATCATAGATGTTATTATGTAGTTAAGATATATAACGAATTTTAGGACATACATTTATGCAAAAAAGGTTTTTAAAATTTTTGACGAGTCATGAAAGAAAAAAAGTGTGATGATGATTATTTAATAAATGTGATGATGATTATTTAGCTGAAGGAAATTCATTTTAAGTAACATCCGATAATTTTTTATTTCTATTAAATATGGGAACAACATTTTTAAATATAGACTTATGTAGAAGTTGTATTTAAACTTTTTTGAGTCAAGAGAAATAATTATTGAATATGATAGGGACTATTTCACTAACAGAAAATATTTTTAAATAAAATTCTAATGTTCTGTTATTCATATCAAAAATTAAAACAATAATTCTAGTTACATCATATTAATCAAGAACCTACTTATATTTGATATTGATTTCAAGATTAAATAATATATTCTAGTATTTCTTGTGTAAAATTTAAACTTGTTTATGGGATACATGGGCAAGCCTTTAGGCAACGAATATTTTGATAAACTCTGGTGATATCAAAGTATTGCTGTTGAACTATTGGCATGTATTGTGTCAAAAGAGGATATTTTGAATTATATAAACAATAACGTATAAGTTTGTTGATGTTAATTACACAAACAATGAAATTATAAGCTAACTTATTTATCGATTCTGCACTCTTGCATTATTTTTTTCAGTTTTACTATGTTTTTCACTTAGAAATAAGATTGCCATGTTGTAATTAACACTTTTACTCAAGTGCACAATTATTCAATTAGCACATTTGTTCAAAAGTTTTATCTTTGAAGATAGATCTGTTGTCTATCAAATCAACTCACCATGAGAGGCCATTTTGTGCTCGACATTGTAAATAATATGAATCCAAAATGTTTAAAAGTGTTATTGCAATTTCTTGCTAAGTAAATTTCTTATATTTAGTCGTTAAGAATGGCTATAAACATAACAGTAAAAAATACATGCCTCAGAATTTAAATGTATTTCACTCAAAATTAATAATTTATATGAAGTTGATTTAATTTCCATTTATGGAAATTAAAATTTTTATAAAACTACCCATGCATGAAAATTGAAATATCACTCATTACAACTTACATAATGAAAACAAAAACATGTGATTTAAAAATAAAGCTTTATAGGTTTCATACATATTGTACTACAGAAAGTAAAATCACGTAAACTGATATGAACGACCTTCAGATCTCAATGGACAGTAATGGCTGCAATAACAAAACATAATTAGGCTTTTAAAAACATTCTAAATAATAAACTAAAACAATGTAATTAACGTTGACTGTAACCACCGTAAAGCAGGTACTTGAATATAAATATCAATAACAGATGTGCTTCGATACAATATTAATGGAAACATGGTTAAAATGGAGAAATGTTTTAACCTGCTTCCTTTAATTACGAAATGCGATCTAATTTAGTTTTAAATAACTTAATATTCTTTACAATTTCTGAAAGATAGATGGTCTCCGGGATAATACATTGTAAAAAAAATCTGTAAATATTAAATGTTTCTCCGTGCATTACGTAACATACAAATTATTACATTACGTAACACGTAAATTATTGTCAACAACGTTATTACTTTTCTTATATGCATAATGTATAAGGAAAGTATTGTGATGGGGTCGAAAATTCGAATTCGAGTTTTCGACGGGAGAGCACGTTTCAAGCATCCCTGATCACTAATCGAACATTTTTGAAGTGATGTCTGTGTGTGTGTGTGTGTGTGTGTGTGTGTGTGTGTGTGTGTGTGTGTGTGTCAGTGAGACTGTGGAGACGATATCTCACGAACGAATTGAGCGATTAGGATGGAATTTGATACAAAAATCACAATCCATGAACACTGGAAGCCTATTGATTTAAAACACAATCGAGTGTTCAGAACCCCCATACATTTTTGAGTGAAATTTTGAAAAAATAATCAAAATATTAAAAGCTATAATAAAGTTACGCAAATAGACATTTCTTATGTAATTTTCCTCTAGAAAACGATTGACAAAAACTTTAAAACGCTAGTATGAACCGTTCTCGAGAAATTGCACATTTTTCACATAAATTTATCCAAAAACCCCATAAATTAAAATAACATATTCGCTGTTAAGAAACATGTTCACTTTTCATATTTAATATAATGCGATATAGGTGATATCATTCACGTGGATCTATCTTGCTCCATTCACGAGAAAAGATACTTTGAGTAATACTTTTCTATTTGAACGCCAATAGTCATTTATCTGCTGTAAGAATTATTTATTGCTCCATCCATAACGCTTGGAAAGATTTTGGCGACGAATTTGGTGGAATATAGCCAACTTGGCGACTTGTTTAATAGTTGAACGATTAAGGAAAATCTCGCCAAATGGATAAAAATGACACTAATATAATGAAAATGACAACTAATTGAAGAAAATTCAATATTTTGGAAAGAATATATGTATGTACTATAAGAATAACATTTTTTTAACTGTAATAGTAGTAAATTTATTGCATTATATAAGGAAAGTCATGTGCTGCCAACATCAGATTTTTATGTTAAGAGATATAAGAACTTCAGGATGATGATTTATACAGAAGTAGTACTTAACTTTTTTAGAGTTAATGGAGAGTTTTAGAGTTGTGATTATAAATAAAATCCTATTCTTTTGTTATTTATTTTAAATATTGGAACATATTTTTAGCTACAATATATGAATTGAAAACTTATTGATATATTATATTCATAAGTAGAATTTGACTTAATAATTTGACACTTGTAGAATTTGCATAATAATTTAATTTAATTACACTTTGCCTGAGAAAGTTGGCATTCAAATTTTTATTCCATTTTTATTTCATTTGTAACTAAAAAAATCTGATGTGGGCAGCACATGACTTTCCTTATATAATGTAATGAATTTACTATGTTTACAGTAAAAAAATAGGTTTTTCTTATAGTAGATACTAATATTCTTTCCAAGACATTGAATTTTCGACAATTAGTCGTCATTTTCATTGATTTAGCGTCATTTTTATCCATTTGGCGAGATTTTCGTTAATTTGGCAACATTTCAAAAAGTCGCCAAGTTGGCGACATTCCTCCAAATTCGTCGCCAAAATCTCGCCAAGTGCTATGCACTAAGAAATAAATTATTCTTAGAGCAGATAAATGACTATTGGCGTTTAAATACAAAAGTATTACTTAGAGTATCGTTTTTCATGAATGGAACGAGCTAGATCCACGAGAATGATGTCACCCAATTTATCGCATGGTATTACATATGAAAAGTGAACATGTTTATCAATAGGACATATTTTTTTTATATGACTTTTTGATATTTTTTTTGAAAAATGTATAATATCTCGAGAACGATTCGTGTTAGCATTCTAAAATTTATGTCAATCGTTTTCTAATGAAAAATTACATAAGAAATGTCTATTTGCGTAACTTTATTAGTGGTTTTGATTTTTTGACGATTTTTTCAAAATTTCATTCGAAAATTTGGGGAGTTCTGAGCATTCGATTGCGTATAAAAACAATAAGCTCCCAGTGTTTACAGATTGTGATTTTTGTACCAAATTTGGTTTAAATCGGTCCATTTGTTCGTCAGTTATCGTCTCCACAGACCCACTGACACACACACACATACTTTCACACACACGCACACAAACACACACACACACACACACACACACAGACATCACTCCAAAAATGTTTGATTCGTGATCAGGGATGCTTGAAACGTGCTCTCCCGTCGAAAACTCGAATTCGAATTTTCGACCCCGTCACAATACTTTCCTTATACGTTATGTATATAAGGAAAGTAATAACATAGTTGCTATTCAAATTCCGAATTCGCCCTATGACTATTTTTCTGTTCAAACTATTGAATGTATTTGTTTTAATGATTGACTCTTAGATTAAATATTATCATGAAAATAAGATGCCATACTGTGATGAGAGATGAAATATTCTTTTAAATACTGATATTTATAATGATAACAGGAATACAAAATGTGTACAGTTTATATGCTTTAATTTAATACTGTGTCCGATATTCAGAACAGTTATGTACTGTATGTGTCAAATTCAGTGACTACTAGCCATTTATCTCGGGCGAAGCGGGTGTGGAAATTAATTAATCGAATTAGATATCTGAAGCACCGAATGTTTTAATAACATTTGAAAATTCCCAAGGCATCGTTTTGACACATTTGCATGTCCTGTAACAGAGCATGGATATTTGGGATTGTATAACCAGTAACATTTAAGATTACTCTTGTTAATTTCACACATAATGCAATTGTCAAATAATACTTTTATCAGTTCTGTACTTTGTATTACTTTATTTAATTCCAGCAGTTTTTTACTTAGTAAACCAATTACTATATTTATCATGTACTCGATGGTGTAATCAATATGAATACAAAATTTTTAAAGATATTACGGACGTTTAAAGGCAAATAGTATATATATATATTATATATATATATATATATATATATATATAGCTAAGCAAAAGCTACGAGACAATTATCAGAAAGGTGAGGAAAAAGGACCAACTGGGAATACATAAAATGCCAAGGGGGATGGTGACCCCTAGTTCCCGGTTAATAGTCGATTTTTACACCAATGGTAACACTCCCGGAGCCATATATTACCTGAGGTCCTATTTCAGAACAACGTCAAAGCAGAAGACGAACTCACAACAAGAACTTGGAACCGATAGAGATATAATAAAAAAAATATAAAGTATTCAAAATCGAAAAGATGACCTTTTTGAAAAAACTCACCGATTCCTCTTTCGTCACACCTCTTACAACACCGCTCAATAAATGATTCGTATGAAATGAAAATTCAGTTATCTGTAACGTTGCCAATCATAATTTGAATCGAAGATGTTGTCAAAATCCCTTTTAAAATCATTGTCAACTTTATTATACAGAGTATTGTAACAATGACGTAGGAATTCAAGAGGATAGAGCTGTACTATAGCCTCCTCGATAAAAATAGTATAATTTTTGATACGATCCGCAGTATAGGTATGCATACGTGCATTACGTATGAAATGATTCAGTACAATATTACGAAAAATCATGTGACTCAAATTAGAATTCCAATTTATTATATAATGTATATTGATCTTGAATTGGCGTCTTTTATCGTATATCTTCATATACGTAGTACTTCCATTTGAAAAATGAATACTTAAAACCAGATAATTTATTTATTTTGTCGTATTATTAGGAGTTTCCAACAAAGTTAAATTCGTAGGATAGAAAGTGAAATCAAAGTTCATATTGGTTTGTTGCTGTGCAATAAGGATGTCATCAACAAATCTAAAGTATGGTAACTCATTTAATATGTGAGTACCTTTTTCGTAATGATGGAGGTAAAGATTTGCTAATAATGATGAGCATCCACCTCCCATCGGCACACCCTTAATTTGTCTGAAGAAATTTATACCATTAAATAAGATATTTTCATACAACACGATATCCAATACATTTTTAAACTTTTGTAATGGTACAATTTTTTGCATTTGATATAGATTATGCAAGCCAGTAATAATATCGTAAAGATCCGCCAAATTGATAGTATTAAATAGATCTTGGAAATCGTAACTTTTATATATCAAGTTTGTTGGTTGTTTGTTTAAGTTCGTTATCACATCTCCACTATTTTTTATCATGACTGAACCATTTTTCATTATATGAGTCATAATAGGTTATATATATATATATACATATATATATATATATATATATATATATATATATATATATATATATGTATATATATATATATATATATATATATATATATATATATATATATATATATATATATATATATATATATATATATATATATATATATATATATATATATATATATATATATATTATATTTATATATATATATATATATATAAATTTATATATATATATATGTATATATATATATGTATATTTATATATATATATATATATATATATATATATATATATATATTTCTGCATATGGCAACATTGGTCTAGCCATATTTTGCTTGTCATGGTTGCACTAATGAAGTGTATTTTAAGGTATTTATGTTTCCTTTATTGTTCCAATCTATATGCTTGTCGTCCATATAACACAAGTTTATAGATAAAATCTATCTTGTGTTTCAGAAACAAGCATTTGTGTGTTCATTTCGAAGGGATATATGGACCCGAAAAGAATTTTTTCGAAATGAACTTATCTTAAGCCTAAAGCTCTTTCTTGTGCAAGCTTTTTTGCTTGATTTTTTTGTTTTCTTATTTTCATTCCTCATTTTTGAAATTTGTTGATTGTCTTTGTCTTTATGACATGTATTACGCTTTATTACTTCCTCTTTATGTCTTAATTTCTTTTATTTCTTTGTATGTATTTTGTAGAAAATTTTGGAATAGTGTATTATGAGTTACTACATACATTCTAACATTGGATTTACTAATTTATATATATATATATATATATATATCTTCGTTAAGCACAGATATAAACTTAGACATATTAATCCATACATGAAAAATTATTGCACCTAGTTTAAAATGAATAATTTGATACAAGCTGATTTAATTTTCAATTAAGAGACTCACGTGTTCTTAAAACTCCCCACGAATGAAAATTAAAATACCACTCATTACCACTTACAAGAAACAAAAACATGTGATATTGAAAAAGCATAATAGGTGCTAAATTTTACAAAGTAAAATTGAGTAAACTGATATGAACGAGCATTATATCTCAATGCGCATTAATGGTTGTCAATAACAAGACATTAACAGGATTTTAAAAGCATTCTGAAAGTTGCAGCTACTGAGACAATTTCATTAACGTTGACTGCAGCCACCATGAGGCAGGTACTTAAATATCAATATCAATAAAAGTCAGATGCGTGTCCAATTAAGCATGAAAGTGTCGCGGAAAGGAGCAAAATCGATACAGTATTAATGGAAGTGCGGTTAAAATTGAGAGACTTTGGAACACGCTTCCTTTAATTACGGAATACAATTTAATTTAATTGAGCATGCTTTAAAATATTCTTCAGAATTTCCGCTGTGTTTATAATTTAAGGTTAGGATTGAAATGGTAAAGATTAAACATCCTAATGGTCTTATCGATTATGTATTGTAATCACATGCATGGATCAAACCTTTACGCTTTTATCAACATAGATTATGATAAAAAATCTCACTTCATATTTTATTAACATCTCATCTGTTAAGAGATGGTTGGAAAATCTAAATTTGGAGTCACGAAGGGAGAGGGTTAATGAATGTAACGCGGTTCTCTTGCTCAAAGGAGTATGATACACAATCAAAAACTGTGGTTTCTAATAGGTATGCACAATTTAGCAATATTTGCTGTAAATATCGTATTAATCTATATCATACATCTGAGCGAGACTTACTGAATGATAATTGTCGATGATGGGAACTTCAAATTTAGTATACAGGAAGGCTTGACCTATAAGTAATTAGAAAAATATAAAATCTTTGATATTTATTTGAAGAAATTATAATCTCGGAATTTTTCGCTCAAACATTCTTTTATTTCTAACTCAAGAACCATTAGATATACACAATTCGGTTTTATACCATAATGGGGAGAATAAGATATCTTAAATTCTTTATAATTAACTCTATTTGTTTAGGACCATCTGTTATGGAGATAATTTAATTTATATTTATAAAATATAAAGAATATCGTCTGCTATGAATCAAATTTTTATGCCATTTTTGATTTCATTTCTTACTAAAATAGCATAATTGTTCGTTAAATTCCGAAATCATCCTACTGCTATTCTTCTGTTCAAACTATTGGAAGTATTTTGTTTTAATGATTGACTTTTATCTTGAAATAATTGTAAACATTGAAAATAAGATAGCATACTGTGATCAGAGATTAAATATTGTTTTATATACCAAAATTTAAAATGCTAGAGGAGTTACAAAATGTGTACCGTTTTTATGCTTTAATTTAACACAGTTTTCGATATTCAGAACTGTTATTAACTGTATGTGCCACATTTAGCGATTGGTAGCCATTTATCTCGGACGAAGCGGATGGAAAAATTAAATAATCGAATTACATATTTATCATTTAATTGTACATCAATTAATTTAATTAGTCTTACAAGACATTTGTCCTTAGTAAATTGTTTTTCTACAAATTTCCAATTATAATTTTTGTGTTATTCTGTATTACGATTATAACTTTTGTGTTATTTTTATGTGATTATTTTGTGTTATTATCTTTAGAGATAGTTTAGCTATGTTAGGATAGAGTTAGGTGTTATATAATAGTAAATTGGATGCCGAAATACTTTTCAAATACTTTATATAAAGTAAGGACTTGTTAATACCCATTAGTCAGTTCCACCAATAAATGATACTTTCAACATGACACTAAATGAAATATTTCATGTGTACAATACACGACTTTATTTACAAATAAAAGAAATCTTTAATTACGCACTAAAAGTATATGGGTAAAAAGAAACAAAAAATTGGCTTTACTGCCCCTAAAATGACACTTTTAAACAGGTAAATTTCCAGTTGCACTCTTAAGTAGGTAACTATATCTATTTGAATGCGTTATTTTACACTTTTATGTGAGAATTCCACGTAACAATGGATATATATTATTTTACGCTAAAAGACCGTTTTGAATAGATAAGAGATAACATGAGATGCTCATGTTACGCACTTGTTTACCTGTTTAAATGAGCTCCTCTTTAAATATCTTTTTAGTAAGTAAGCAAGTAGGTAGCAGGTAAACAGGTGCTTGAACTAAACCTTTCACGTTACATCTTTACCTCTTTAAAACGCTATTTTTTGAGTAAAATAAAATATACCCATTACTACTTTATCAAGAATAATGGGTACATTTTACTTTCAGTTAAAATTATAAATTAACACATTAATACATAGATATAGCCAGATTTCAAAGTGCGTAACTGAAAATTTACCTGTTTTAAACTGTCATTCTCGTGACAGTAAACCCTGTTCTTTGTGTGTTTTTACTTGAGTTTAGTGTGCATATTTAAAGTTAAATTTATCCATTTGCGTTCTTATGCGTAGTTATAAATAATTTAATCATATGCGTAACAATTTAAAGTGCATTTAGTATTTGGAGGTATTTAATTGGTGTTATCTGGAAATTTTCATTAAAAAAAACATGTTTCTGTTAAATTAAAATACCACTCATAATCTATATAAATAAAAACGAAAATATGTCTGTCTGTCTGTCTGTCTGTCTGTCTGTCTGTTTGTCCCATCATCACGGGAGAACGGCTGAACCGAATTTGATAAAATTTGGTGGGTAGCCTAAAAATAGTCCCACTTAAAATTTAGTCCGTGTTTTGAGTTTCTACGACCAGTGGTTCTCGAGATATTAGTAAAAAACGAAATTTTCGTTTGTCTCATCATCACGGGAAAACGGCTGAACTGAATTTAATGAAATTTTGTGGATAGCCTTAAAATAGCCCCCTATAAATTTTGTCCAAGTTTCGAGTTTCTAAGACTAGGGGTTGTCGAGATATTAATGAAAAACGGAACTTTTTCTTAGGAGATCTACTCTCCAACTCCGTGGTTTATCCAAACGGAAAGGATGAAAATCGTTTGTTTTAAACGCCAAAATGAAATAAAACTTTATTTCCGAGTTTGGTGCAGGATTTTTGCATTAATTAGTCACTATAGGAGAACAAAAATTATTTGAAACATGAATTTAAATGGAAAAATCTACCTCCATGATTCATCTCTCACAATCTTTTACTCAACGATGTAAAGTATAAAGAAATCAAAATGGCTATTTAATTTCGCATTTTATGAGGAAGATTCTATCTTATATCATGTTGCTGGGCAACGGAATGAAATTAAATGTGTTGTTAATATCAATTATTATTTTTTTTATTTGTATAATAAATAAATGGCTGTAAAAATATATTTTGTAAATGAACGGTTCGATTGTTCTTTTAATTATATATATTGCGGACTGCGAACATCACTTTCATTTATTTTAGCAAAGAGGTTTCAAGCTCATATATTGTGTTTAGCTAATAAACTCATATATTGTGTTTACCTAATAAATTCATTTAGCAGATTGTTGAAGCAGAAAAAGAGTAGAACGGGTGTATGTATCTTCTATATAATACAATTTTACTGTTCTTATTTAGAATATACAAACGGGATCAGGATATTTTATTCTTCAGATCTGCAAATTCAGAGCTACGAATTTAGAGGAATATCTCTAAATAACTTGGTAACTTTTCTTAAACTTTACCAAATTAGTGGAAATGTCTCCAAATTGATAAAAATGACCCAAATCAATGAAATTAAATTTGGTTTTTTAGAATAAAGTACTGAAATGATGTTTCTGTAGCATTTGTCGGTCAGTCCATCTATCCTACTTAAACACATTTAAGGAATTTTTTTAATATCACCAAATTGGTAAAAATATTTCTAAATCAATAAAAATATCATGAAATTGATAAAATCGCGCTTAATAAATGAAATTAATTGTGTTTTGTTAGGGGATAGTATTGTGATGATGTTTCGTCAATTTGTCGCATAATGGGATTATCAGTTTTACAGTCTCACTTGGCGATAAATTTGGCGATTTTTTAAGTTATAGCTAAATTGATGAAAATGTCGCCAAACCTTCCATGGAGATTGCATTATTCAGATGATATGATTTCCATCAATTTATTTAAAGCAAATTGATATCATGTCGCTTAGCAACGGATCCAATATGTTATGCGGCTTATGATTTTTATTAAATCTTTTCCGATTTGAATAGTAAAAATATGTATCTATATAAATAAAAATGAAAATCTGTCTGTCTGTCTGTCTGTCTGTCTGTCTGTCTGTCTGTCTGTCTGTCTGTCTGTTTGTCACACCATCACGGGAGAACGGCTGAACCGAATTTGATGAAATTTTGTGGGTAGCCCAGAAATAGCCCCAGTTAAAATTATATCCGTGTTTTGAGTTTCTACGACCAGTGGTTCTCGAGATATTAGTAAAAAACCAAATTTTCGTTTGTCCCATCATCACGGAAAAACGGCTGAACCGAATTTAATGAAATTTGGTGAATAGCCTTGAAATATCCCCCCATAAATTTTGTCCAAGTTTCGAGTTTCTAAGACCTGGGGTTGTCGAGATATTAATGAAAAACGGAACTTTTTCCTAGGAGTTCTACTCCCTAACTCCGTGGTTTATCCAAACGAAAAGCTTGAAAATCGTTTGAAAGTGAATTAAAATTTAATCTCTGAGTTTGATGGGAGATTTTTTGCGTTAATTAGTCACTTTCTGATAACATGAATTGTTTGAAACATGATTTAAAGGGGAAATCTATCTCCATGGTTCATGGTTTATTTAAAACAAGCTTTTACGGAACAATGAGAAGTATAGAGAAATCAAAATCGTTATTTAATTTCGCAGTTTATGTTATAAGACATGACATATTTAACATGTTATAAGATTCTATCTTATATCATGTTACTCAGAAACGCAATTAAATTAAATCTGTCTGTTAATTTTAATAATTATTTTTTCGATTTGAATAATAAATAAATGGATATAAAAATATATTTTAGAAAAGAACGATTTGATTTTTCTTATAGCATTTTTGACTAGATAATATCAATTACGGTCTTCAGGTTTAAAAATTATTGTTATTTATATATTCGGGGATTATTGATTCAAGGATTATTGATATTTTCAAGTTATTATGCAATTATTTTATTATGACAAAAATTGTTTAAACTCATATATTGTATGTTGTACGAATCTTCTACAAATACACGTGTATATCTTTTAATCTACGAGAATATAAGTAGTACAGGTATATTGACATATGTTTTGATATATATTGGCATATATTGGAATCAATTACGACCTTCTGGTATAAAGAGTACGGATATTATTGATGTTTTCAATTTATTACGTCATCTCTTTTATTTTGGCAAATATTTTTGAGACGCATATTGTAATACGGGTAATCTTCTACTAACACATTGGCATATTTTCTGATCTGCGACAATATAATTAGTACGGGGTTGCATATATTCATTCAATTCCTATTTTTTCTTCTGTAAATTTGCTTACAAAAGGGGGCAGGATGTTTTATTCTTCAGATCTGATCGTGAAGATAATTTTGCATAGTGAGAACATATATTCTTAAACTTCTCTTTAGGAGCAATAAATTTAATATTTTAACAGAATTTGCACATGATTGCGAACTTTAAGTTTCTTTAAATTATACACTTCGTACGAATAACGGGTGTGCTGTTAGTGGTTAATAAATTTTAACATTTTAGGAGGATATATCATGTTGCTCGGCATCGCAATTAAATTAAATGTGTTTGTTCATGTTTTTATTATTTTTTTTCGATTTAAATAATAAATAAATGGATAAATGGATGTAAAAGTATATCTTATGAATGGACGGTTTGATTTTTCTTTTAATTATATTAATTGCTGACTGCGTACATCAATTTCATTTATTTTGGCAAAGAGTCTTCAAGCTTATATCGCATTCAGCTACTAAACTCATATATTGTGTTTAGCCAATAAATTCATATAGCCGATTGTTGAAACAGAAAAAGAGTAGAGCGGGTATATCTTCTAATACAATTGTAGTGTTTTCATTTAGTATATTGAAACGGGATAAGAATGTTTCATTCAGATCTGCAAATTCAAAGCTACGAATTTGGAGGGATATCGCTAATTTGACAACTTTTCTTAAACTTTGCCAAATTGACGGAAATGTCGCCAAATTGATATAAACGACACACAAACAGCTGCCATAAACCTTCGGGTTGGTCGTGTGGCTTGGGTCTTCAACATATCAATGAATTTTTTTTTTGTTTTGTTAGAAGAGAGTACTGAAATGATGTTTGGTTAGCATTTATCTGTCAGACCAACCATCCTACTTAGTAATACATTTAGCGAATTTTTAAAATCTCACCAAATTGATAAAAATGTTTTCAAATCTATAAAAATATCTTGAAATTGATAAAATTGCGCTACATAAATGATATTAATTGTTTTTTGTTAGGGGATAGTATTGTGATGATATTTCGTCAATTTGTCGCAAAGTGGAACTGTCAGTTCTACAGTCCCACTTGGCGATAAATTTGGCGATTTTTTAAAATGTCGCTAATTTGACGAAACTGTCGCCAAATGTTCCATAGAAATATAACTATTTAGACGATATTTTTTCTACCAATTTATTTGAAGCAAATGATATCATGTCGCTTAGCAACGGATTTAAATCCAATGTGTTTATGCGGCAGACGGTTTTTATTAAATCCTTTCCGATTTGAATAATGAAGATATGTATATAAAATAAATTTCATTGCCCATTTCATTTTGGACTGGATAATATCAATTATACTCTTCAGGTTTAAACATTATTATTATTGATATTTTCCGGAATTATTGATTCAGGGATTATTGATATTTTTAAGTTATTACGCCATTGTTTTATTGCGGCAAAAATTGCTGACACACGCATATTGTACGTTGTACGAGTAATCTTCTAGGAATGCACGGGTATATCTTCTAACCTACGAGAATATAAGTAGTACAGGTATATTGGCATATATATTGGAATCAAGTACAGTCTTCTGGTATGAAGATTAAGGGGATTAATTATATATTCAATTTATTACGTCGTCTGTTGTATTTTACCAAAAAACATTTGTGACTCATATTGCAAAACGGGTAATCTTCTACTAATAATCGGACATTATAAGTAGTACGTGTCCATATAATTCCCATATAATTTTAGCACTTTAATTTTGACATATATTGGAATAAATGACTGTCTTCAGATTTAAAGATTACGGGTTTATTGGTATTTTCAATTTATACATGTAATCTACTAATACAGGTTATATTTTCTAATATTCGCGTATATAATTAGTACGGGTCCCATACAATTTTAACGCTTTTATTTTGCATATATTGATTCAATTCCATATTTTTTTTTTTATATTTGCTTACATAAGGGGTCCAAGATGTTTTATTCTTCAGATATGTCCATGAAGATAATTTTATATAGCGAGAACAGAGATTCTTAAACTTCTTTTTAGGAGCATTACATTAAATATTTTAACAGAATATTTTGATTAAACATGCCATTTAGTATACTATAAGAATTTGGACATGATTATGAATTTCAAGTTTCTTTATATTATATACTCCGTACGAAGAACGGGTATGCTGCTAGTATAAAATAAATTTCATTGACATTGAATTTTTGACTGGATAATATCAATTACGGTCTTCAGGTTTAAACATCATTATTATTGATATTTTCGGGGACTGTTGATTCAGGGATTACTGATATTTTCAAATTATTATGGAATTGTTTTATTATGACGAAAATTGTTGAAACTCATATATAGTACGTTGTACGAGTAATCTTCTACAAATGCATGGGTATATCTTCCAATCTACGAGAATATAAGTAGTACAGGTATATTGGCATATATTGTGATATATATTGGCATATATTCGAATCAATTGCGACCTTCTGGTATTAAGATTACGGGGATTTTTGATACTTTCAATTTTTTATGTCATCTCTTTTATTTTGGCAAATATTTTTGAGACACATATTGCAATACGGGTAAACTTCTACTAACACACTGGCATATTTTCTAATCTGCGACAATATAAGTAGTACGGGATTGCATATATTGATTCAATTCCTTTTTTTTTGTAAATTTGCTTACAAAAGGGGCCAGGATGTTTTATTCTTCAGATCTGCCCGTGAAGATAATTTTGCGTAGTGAGAACAGATATTCTTGAACTTCTCTTTATGAGCAATAAATTTAATATTTTAACAGAATTTGCACATGATTGCGAATTATAAATTTCTTTATATTATATACTCCGTACGAAGAACGGGTATGCTGCTAGTCTATATAAATAAAAATGAAAATCTGTCTGTCTGTCTGTCTGTCTGTCTGTCTGTCTGTCTGTCTGTCTGTTTGTCACACCATCACGGGAGAACGGCTGAACCGAATTTGATGAAATTTTGTGGGTTTCCCAGAAATAGCCCCACTTAAAATTATATCCGTGTTTTGAGTTTCTACGACCAGTGGTTCTCGAGATATTAGTAAAAAACGAAATTTTTGTTTGTCTCATCATCACGGAAAAACGGCTGAACCGAATTTAACGAAATTTGGTGAATAGCCTTGAAATATCTCCCCATAAATTTTGTCCAAGTTTCGAGTTTCTAAGACCTGGGGTTGTCGAGATATTAATGAAAAACGGAACTTTTTCCTAGGAGTTCTACTCCCTAACTCCGTGGTTTATCCAAACGAAAAGCTTGAAAATCGTTTGAAAGTGAATTAAAATTTAATCTCTGAGTTTGATGGGAGATTTTTTGCGTTAATTAGTCACTTTCTGAAAAAATGAATTGTTTGAAACATGATTTAAAGGGGAAATCTATCTCCATGGTTCATGGTTTATTTAAAACAAGCTTTTACGGAACAATGAAAAGTATAGAGAAATCAAAATCGTTATTTAATTTCGCAGTTTATGTTATGAGACATGACATATTTAACATGTTATAAGATTCTATCTTATATCATGTTACTCAGAAACGCAATTAAATTAAATCTGTCTGTTAATTTTAATAATTATTTTTTCGATTTGAATAATAAATAAATGGATATAAAAATATATTTTAGAAAAGAAAGATTTGATTTTTCTTATAGCATTTTGGACTGGATAATATCAATTACGGTCTTCAGGTTTAAAAATTATTATTATTTATATTTTCGGGGATTATTGATTCAAGGATTATTGATATTTTCAAGTTATTATGCAATTATTTTATTATGGCAAAAATTGTTTAAACTCATATATTGTATGTTGTACGAATCTTCTACAAATACATGTGTATATCTTTTAATCTACAAGAATATAAGTAGTACAGGTATATTGACATATGTTTTGATATATATTGGCATATATTGGAATCAATTACGACCTTCTGGTATAAAGAGTACGGATATTATTGATGTTTTCAATTTATTACGTCATCTCTTTTATTTTGGCAAATATTTTTGAGACGCATATTGTAATACGGGTAATCTTCTACTAACACATTGGCATATTTTCTGATCTGCGACAATATAATTAGTACGGGGTTGCATATATTCATTCAATTCCTATTTTTTCTTCTGTAAATTTGCTTACAAAAGGGGCCAGGATGTTTTATTCTTCAGATCTGATCGCGAAGATAATTTTGCATAGTGAGAACATATATTCTTAAACTTCTCTTTAGGAGCAATACATTTAATATTTTAACAGAATTTGCACATGATTGCGAACTTTAAGTTTCTTTAAATTATACACTCCGTACGAATAACGGGTGTGCTGTTAGTGGTTAATAAATTTTAACATTTTAGGAGGATATATCATGTTGCTCGGCATCGCAATTAAATTAAATGTGTTTGTTAATGTTTTTATTATTTTTTTCGATTTAAATAATAAATAAATGGATAAATGGATATAAAAGTATATCTTATGAATGGACGGTTTGATTTTTCTTTTAATTATATTAATTGCTGACTGCGATCAATTTCATTTATTTTGGCAAAGAGTTTTCAAGCTTATATCGTATTTAGCTACTAAACTCATATATTGTGTTTAGCCAATAAATTCATATAGCCGATTGTTGAAACAGAAAAAGAGTAGAGCGGGTATATCTTCTAATACAATTGTAGTGTTTTCATTTAGTATATTGAAACGGGATAAGAATGTTTCATTCAGATCTGCAAATTCAAAGCTACGAATTTGGAAGGATATCGCTAATTTGACAACTTTTCTTAAACTTTGCCAAATTGGCGGACATGTCGCCAAATTGATATAAACGACACACAAACAGCTGCCATAAACCTTCGGGTTGGTCGTGTGGCTTGGGTCTTCTACATATCAATGAAATTTTTTTTTGTTTTGTTAGAAGAGAGTACTGAAATGATGTTTGGTTAGCATTTATCTGTCAGACCAACCGTCCTACTTAGTAATACATTTAGCGAATTTTTAAAATGTCACCAAATTGATAAAAATGTTTTCAAATCTATAAAAATATCTTGAAATTGATAAAATTGCGCTACATAAATGATATTAATTGTTTTTTGTTAGGGGATAGTATTGTGATGATATTTCGTCAATTTGTCGCAAAGTGGAACTGTCAGTTCTACAGTCCCACTTGGCGATAAATTTGGCGATTTTTTAAAATGTCGCTAATTTGACGAAACTGTCGCCAAATGTTCCATAGAAATATAACTATTTAGACGATATTTTTTCTACCAATTTATTTGAGGCAAATGATATCATGTCGCTTAGCAACGGATTTAAATCCAATGTGTTTATGCGGCAGACGATTTTTATTAAATCCTTTTCGATTTGAATAATGAAGATATGTATATAAAATAAATTTCATTGCCATTTCATTTTGGACTGGATAATATCAATTATACTCTTCAGGTTTAATCATTATTATTATTGATATTTTCCGGAATTATTGATTCAGGGATTATTGATATTTTTAAGTTATTACGCCATTGTTTTATTGCGGCAAAAATTGCTGACACACGCATATTGTACGTTGTACGAGTAATCTTCTAGGAATGCACGGGTATATCTTCTAACCTACGAGAATATACGTAGTACAGGTATATTGGCATATATTTTGACATATATTGGCATATATATTGGAATCAAGTACAGTCTTCTGGTATGAAGATTAAGGGGATTAATTATATATTCAATTTATTACGTCGTCTGTTGTATTTTACCAAAAAACATTTGTGACTCATATTGCAAAACGGGTAGTCTTCTACTAATAATCGGACATTATAAGTAGTACGTGTATATCTTCCCATATAATTTTAGCACTTTAATTTTGACATATATTGGAATAAATGACTGTCTTCAGATTTAAAGATTACGGGTTTATTGGTATTTTCAATTTATACATGTAATCTACTAATACACGTTATATTTTCTAATATTCGCGTATATAATTAGTACGGGTCCCATACAATTTTAACACTTTTATTTTGCATATATTGATTAAATTCCATATTTTTTTTATATTTGCTTACATAAGGGGTCCAAGATGTTTTATTCTTCAGATATGTCCATGAAGATAATTTTATATAGCGAGAACAGAGATCCTTAAACTTCTTTTTAGGAGCATTATATTAAATATTTTAACAGAATATTTTGATTAAACATGTCATTTAGTATACTATAAGAATTTGCGCATGATTATGAATTTCAAGTTTCTTTATATTATATACTCCGTACGAAGAACGGGTATGCTGCTAGTCTATATAAATAAAATTGAAAATCTGTCTGTCTGTCTGTCTGTCTGTCTGTCTGTTTGTCCCATCATCACGGGAGAACGGCTGAACCGAATTTGATGAAATTTTGTGGATAGCCTAGAAATAGCCCCACTTAAAATTTAGTCTATGGTTGGAATTTCTACGACCAGTGGTTCTCGAGATATTAGTAAAAAACAAAACTTTCGTTTGTCTCATAATCACGAGAGAACGGCTGAACCGAATTTAATGAAATTTTGTGGGTTGCCTTGAAATAGCCCCCCATAAATTTTGCCCAAGTTCAAATTTCTAAGACCAGGGGTTGTCGAGATATTAATGAAAAACGGAACTTTTTTTATAGGAGTTCTACTCTCCAACTCCGTGGTTTATCCAAGCGGAAAGGATAAAAATCGTTTGTTTAAAGCGTCAAAGGGAATTAAAACTTTATTTTTGAGTTTGATGCAGGATTTTTGCATTAAATAGTCACTATCTGGAAGCATGAATTGTTTGAAACATGAATTTAAATGGAAAAATCTACCTCCATGTTTTTACATGTATTAACCTCCATGTATTTCACAAGCTTTTACTCAACGATTAGAAGTATAAAGAAATTAAAATGGTTATTTAATTTCGCATTTTATGAGGAAGATTCTATCTTATATCATGTTGCTCGGCAAAGGAATGG
The DNA here is from genome assembly GCA_951213105.1 of Amaurobius ferox. Taxonomy (NCBI): domain Eukaryota; kingdom Metazoa; phylum Arthropoda; class Arachnida; order Araneae; family Amaurobiidae; genus Amaurobius; species Amaurobius ferox. The sequence goes on from OX578153.1 coordinate 79,228,955, forward strand.
AATTAAATGTGTTTGTTAATTTATATTATTATTTTTTCTATTTGCATAATAAATAAATGGATGTAAAAATATATTTTATAAATGAACGGTTTAATTGTTCTTTTAATTATATATATTGCGGACTGCGTACATTACTTTTATTTATTTTAGCAAAGAGGTTTCAAAGCTCATATATTGTGTTTAGCTAATAAACTCATATATTGTGTTTACCCAATAAATTCATTTAGCCGATTGTTGAAGCAGAAAAAGAGTAGAACGGATGTATGTATCTTCTAATACAATTTTAGTGTTTTCATTTAGTATATATACAGACCGGATATGGATATTTTATTCTTCAGATCTGCAAATTTAGAGCTACGAATTTAGCGGAATATCTCTAAATAACTTGGTAACTTTTCTTAAACTTTACCAAATTAGAGGAAATATCTCCAAATTAATAAAAATGACCCAAATCAATGAAATTAAATTTGTTTTTTTAGAATAGAGTACTGAAATGATGTTTCTGTAGCATTTGTCGGTCAGTCCATCCATCCTACTTAGTAACGCATTTAACTAATTTTTTTAATATCACTAAATTGATAAAAATATTTGTAAATCCATAAAAATATCATGGAGACGAAAATGTCGCCAAACCTTCCATGGAGATCACATTATTCAGACGACATGATTTCCATCAATTTATTTGAAGCAGATGATATCATGTCGCTTAGCAACGGATCCAATGTGTTATGTGTCATACGATTTTTATTAAATCTAATAAAAATATGTATATAAAATAAATTTCATTGACATTGCATTTTTGACTGGATAATATCAATTTCGGTCTTCAGGTTTAAACATCATTGTTATTGATATTTCGGGGACAGTTGTTTCAGGAATTATTGATATTTTCAAATTATTATGCCATTGTTTCATTATGACGAAAATTGTTGAAACTCATATATAGTACGTTGTACAAGTAGTCTTTTACAAATGCACTGGTATATCTTCTAATCTACGACAATATAAGTAGTACAGGTATATTGGCAAAATTTTTATATATATTGGCATATATTGGAATCAATTACGACTTTCTGGTATTAAGATTACGGGGATTTTTGATACTTTCAATTTATTACGTCATCTTTTTTATTTTGGTAAATATTTTTAAGACTCATATTACAATATGTTTAAGCTTCTACTAACACACTGGCATATTTTCTAATTTGCGACAATATAAGTAGTACGTGGTTGCATATATTGATTCAATTCTTTTTTTTGTGTGTGAATTTGTTTACAAAAGGGGCCAGGATATTTTATTCTTCAGATTTGCCCGTGAAGATAATTTTGCATAGTGAGAACAGATATTCTTAAACTTCTCTTTATGAGCAATAAATTTAATATTTTATCAGAATTTGCACATGATTGCGAATTATAAGTTTTTTTATATTATATACTCCGTACGAAGGACGGGTATGCTGCTAGTTCTTTATATAATCAAAAGAAAATAATCTACTGTGAAGTATAACTTGTTTTAAATTTCACTATAAACAAGTACGGCGGAGTAAACCGATATGTGCGACGGTTGTCATTAGATCACAATTGACAATTATCGTCTGTCGAAAACAATTCACATTAATTGCACTTTCAACGCATTCTAAACGTTGCTGCCACTCAAACAATTTTATTAATGTACACAGCGATGCAGGTACTTTAATAATACTATCAATGGAAGTTATGTGTGTATGTTCTCTATTATGCATGAGTATACTGTGTGACAATGGCAACCGCAATACATTATTAAAAAAGGCAAGATTATAATTTAACAATGATGAAATATGATTTCCTTAATTTTAATGTCTGATTTAATCTATTAAAGCACTCGTAAAATTAGTCTTCTGAATTTTTAAAGAATATAAAATTTTAGTCACGGATAAAAATACAAGAAGTATATTATTAGAACTCAAATAATTTTATTAATGTACACAGCGATGCAGGTACTTCAATAATACTATCAATGGAAGTTGTGTGTGTATGTGCTCTATTATGCATGAGTATTCTGTGTGACAGTGGTAACCGCAATACATTATTCAAGAAGGCAAGATTATAATTTAACAATGATGAAATATGATTTCCTTAATTTTAAAGTCTGATTTAACTTATTAAAACACTCATAAAATTAGTCTTCTGAATTTTTAAAGAATATAAAATTTTAGTCACGGATAAAAATACAAGAAGTATATTATTAGAAGAATATAAGAGTACGAGAAGATATTATTGGAAGGTATTATTGGAAGAGATTGATAGAATACAGCATTAGAAGAGAATATTAGAAGGTAATTCAAAGAATCTATATAAATAAAAATGAAAATCTGTCTGTCTGTCTGTCTGTTTGTCACACCATCACGGGAGAACGGCTGAACCGAATTTGGTGAAATTTTGTGGGTAGCCCAGAAATAGCCCCACTTAAAATTATATCTGTGTTTTGAGTTTCTACGACCAGTGGTTCTCGAGATATTAGTAAAAAACAAAATTTTCGTTTGTCTCATCATCACGGAAAAACGGCTGAACGGAATTTAATGAAATTTGGTGAATGGCCTTGAAATATCCCCCCATAAATTTTGTCCAAGTTTCGAGTTTCTAAGACCTGGGGTTGTCGAGATATTAATGAAAAACGGAACTTTTTCCTAGGAGTTCTACTCCCTAACTCCGTGGTTTATCCAAACGAAAAGCTTGAAAATCGTTTGAAAGTGAATTAAAATTTAATCTCTGAGATTGATGGGAGATTTTTTGCGTTAATTAGTCACTTTCTGAAAAAATGAATTGTTTGAAACATGATTTAAAGGGGAAATCTATCTCCATGGTTCATGGTTTATTTAAAACAAGCTTTTGCGGAACAATGAGAAGTATAGAGAAATCAAAATCGTTATTTAATTTCGCAGTTTATGTTATAAGACATGACATATTTAACATGTTATAAGATTCTATCTTATATCATGTTACTCAGAAACGCAATTAAATTAAATCTGTCTGTTAATTTTAATAATTATTTTTTCGATTTGAATAATAAATAAATGGATATAAAAATATATTTTAGAAAAGAACGATTTGATTTTTCTTATAGCATTTTTGACTGGATAATATCAATTACGGTCTTCAGGCTTAAAAATTATTATTATTTATATTTTCGGGGATTATTGATTCAAGGATTATTGATATTTTCAAGTTATTATGCAATTATTTTATTATGACAAAAATTGTTTAAACTCATATATTGTATGTTGTACGAATCTTCTACAAATACACGTGTATATCTTTTAATCTACGAGAATATAAGTAGTACAGATATATTGACATATGTTTTGATATATATTGGCATATATTGGAATCAATTACGACCTTCTGGTATAAAGAGTTCGGATATTATTGATGTTTTCAATTTATTACGTCATCTCTTTTATTTTGGCAAATATTTTTGAGACGCATATTGTAATACGGGTAATCTTCTACTAACACATTGGCATATTTTCTGATCTGCGACAATATAATTAGTACGGGGTTGCATATATTCATTCAATTCCTAAATTTTCTTCTGTAAATTTGCTTACAAAAGGGGGCAGGATGTTTTATTCTTCAGATCTGATCGTGAAGATAATTTTGCATAGTGAGAACATATATTCTTAAACTTCTCTTTAGGAGCAATAAATTTAGTATTTTAACAGAATTTGCACATGATTGCGAACTATAAGTTTCTTTAAATTATACACTCCGTACGAATAACGGGTGTGCTGTTAGTGGTTAATAAATTTTAACATTTTAGGAGGATATATCATGTTGCTCGGCATCGCAATTAAATTAAATGTGTTTGTTAATGTTTTTATTATTTTTTTTCGATTTAAATAATAAATAAATGGATAAATGGATATAAAAGTATATCTTATGAATGGACGGTTTGATTTTTCTTTTAATTATATTAATTGCTGACTGCGTACATCAATTTCATTTATTTTGGCAAAGAGTTTTTAAGCTTATATCGTATTTAGCTACTAAACTCATATATTGTGTTTAGCCAATAAATTCATATAGCCGATTGTTGAAACAGAAAAAGAGTAGAGCGGGTATATCTTCTAATACAATTGTAGTGTTTTCATTTAGTATATTGAAACGGGATAAGAATGTTTCATTCAGATCTGCAAATTCAAAGCTACGAATTTGGAGGGATATCGCTAATTTGACAACTTTTCTTAAACTTTACCAAATTGACGGAAATGTCGCCAAATTTATATAAACGACACACAAACAGCTGCCATAAACCTTCGGGTTGGTCGTGTGGCTTGGGTCTTCTACATATCAATGAATTTTTTTTTGTTTTGTTAGAAGAGAGTACTGAAATGATGTTTGGTTAGCATTTATCTGTCAGACCAACCATCCTACTTAGTAATACATTTAGCGAATTTTTAAAATGTCACCAAATTGATAAAAATGTTTTCAAATCTATAAAAATATCTTGAAATTGATAAAATTGCGCTACATAAATGATATTAATTGTTTTTTGTTAGGGGATAGTATTGTGATGATATTTCGTCAATTTGTCGCAAAGTGGAACTGTCAGTTCTACAGTCCCACTTGGCGATAAATTTGGCGATTTTTTAAAATGTCGCTAATTTGACGAAACTGTCGCCAAATGTTCCATAGAAATATAACTATTTAGACGATATTTTTTCTACCAATTTATTTGAAGCAAATGATATCATGTCGCTTAGCAACGGATTTAAATCCAATGTGTTTATGCGGCAGACGATTTTTATTAAATCCTTTCCGATTTGAATAATGAAGATATGTATATAAAATAAATTTCATTGCCATTTCATTTTGGACTGGATAATATCAATTATAATCTTCAGGTTTAAACATTATTATTATTGATATTTTCCGGAATTATTGATTCAGTGATTATTGATATTTTTAAGTTATTACGCCATTGTTTTATTGCGGCAAAAATTGCTGACACACGCATATTGTACGTTGTACGAGTAATCTTCTAGGAATGCACGGGTATATCTTCTAACCTACGAGAATATAAGCAGTACAGGTATATTGGCATATATTTTGACATATATTGGCATATATATTGGAATCAAGTACAGTCTTCTAGTATGAAGATTACGGGGATTAATTATATATTCAATTTATTACGTCGTCTGTTGTATTTTACCAAAAAACATTTGAGACTCATATTGCAAAACGGGTAATCTTCTACTAATAATCGAACATTATAAGTAGTACGTGTATATCTTCCCATATAATTTTAGCACTTTAATTTTGACATATATTGGAATAAATGGCTGTCTTCAGATTTAAAGATTATGGGTTTATTGGTATATTCAATTTATACATGTAATCTACTAATACAGGTTATATTTTCTAATATTCGCGTATATAATTAGTACGGGTCCCATACAATTTTAACGCTTTTATTTTGCATATATTGATTCAATTCCATATTTTTTTTTATATTTGCTTACATAAGGGGTCCAAGATGTTTCATTCTTCAGATATGTCCATGAAGATAATTTTATATAGCGAGAACAGAGATTCTTAAACTTCTTTTTAGGAGCATTATATTAAATATTTTAACAGAATATTTTGATTAAACATGTCATTTAGTATACTATAAAAATTTGGGCATGATTATCAATTTCAAGTTTCTTTATATTATATACTCCGTACGAAGAACGGGTATGCTGCTAGTCTATATATATAAAATTGAAAATCTATCTGTCTGTCTGTTTGTCCCGTCATCACGAGAGAACGGCTGCAACGAATTTGACGAAATTTTGTGGGTAGCCTGAAAATATTCCCAATTAAAATTTAGTCCATAGTTGGAGTTTTTACGATCAGTGGTTCTCGAGATATTAGTAAAAAACAAAATTTTCGTTTGTCTCATCATAACGAGAGAACGGCTAAACCGAATTTGATGAAATTTTGTGGATAGCCTTAAAACAGCCCCTCATAAATTTATCCTAAGTTTCGAGTATCTAAGACCAGAGGTTGTTGAGATATTAATGGAAAACGAATTTTTTTCCTAGGAGTTCTACTCTCTAACTCCGTGGTTTATCCAAACAAAAAGCTTGAAAATCGTTTGAAAATGAATTAAAATTTAATCTCTGAGTTTGATGGGAGATTTTTGCGCTAATTAGTCACTTTCTGAAAACAAGAATTGTTTTAAATATAATTTATATGGGAAATCTATCTCCATAGTTTATTTTAAACAAGCATTTACTGAACAATGAAAAGTATACAGAAATCAAAATGGTTATTAAATTTCGCAGTTTATGAGGAAGATTTTATCTTATATCATGTTACTCAGAAACGCAATTAAATCAAATGTGCCTGTTAATTTTAATAATTATTTTTTCGATTTGAATAATAAATAAATGGATATAAAAATATATTTTAGAAAAGAACGATTTGATTTTTCTTATAGCATTCTTGACTGGATAATATCAATTACGGTCTTCAGGTTTAAACGTTATTATTATTGATATTTTCGAGGATTATTGATTCGGGGATTATTGATATTTTCAAGTTATTATGCAATTGGTTTATTATGACAAAAATTGTTTAAACTCATATATTGAACGTTGTGCAAGTAATCTACAAATACACGGGTGCATCTTCTAATCTACGAGAATATAAGTAGTACAGGTATGTTGGCATATGTTTTGATATGTATTGGCATATATTGGAATTAATTACGACCTTTTGGTATACAGAGTTCGGGGATTATTGATATTTTCAATTTATTACGTCATCTCTTTTATTTTGGCAAATATTTTTTAGACTTAAATTGTAATACAGGTAATATTCTACTAACACATTGGCATATTTTCTAATCTGCGACAATATAAGTAGTACGGGATTGCATATATTGATTCAATTCCTTTTTGTTTTTTGAAAATTTGCTTACAAAAGGGGCCAGGATGTTTTATTCTTTAGATCTGCCCGTGAAGATAATTTTGCATAATGAGAACATATATTCTCTAATTTCTCTTTAGGAGCAATACATTTAATATTTTACAGAATTTGCACATGATTGCGAATTATAAGTTTTTTATATTATATACTCCGTACGAAGAACGGGTATGCTGCTAGTTAGTTATAAATTTTCCAATGTTGTATTTTAATAACATTTGTGCTTCAGATGTATCATTTCATTTTAATTAATTTAGAAATAGTTTTTGGTAGTTTTTCTTTTAAATTTTAGTTAAAATTTACATTATAACAATGGCTATTAAATGTGTCTTTGTCTGTATACATTTAAATATATTTTTGTTAAATAATTAAAAGAGAACATTTAGAGAGATAATAGACGATTCTTATTCATGTATTATCCGGTAGACATTTTAAGAAAAACACAAATAAATGATTGCTTTCCCTACATACATACGTATATTGCGACGCGATTGACAGCATCTTTTAACTCAAATTGAGAGTTTTTCATATGACGTCTGTGCATATATATATGTGTGTGTGTCCGTGAGTCTGTAAAAACAATATATCACGAACGGAAGGATTTGAAAAAAATGGTACGTTATATTACAATCTGTTAATACTGGAAACCTATTGATTTTAAATACGATGGAATGTTCGGAAAATCCCCCCCCCCTGCACCCCATCTTAAATTTTTTAATAACTTTTGAAAATTCATTAAAAAATAATGGACTTTATTAGTGTTAGACAGTAATTATATTTTACGTAATTTACAATTAGAAAACGAATTACATCAACTTTATATCGTTGACATGCATCGTTCCCTATGTGCAACAAACTTTCAGACAAATTCATCGAAAAAGTTAACTGAAATCACAATAATTAGCAAGTATCCTTAATTAGGTTGACCTTGGCGAAAAATTTGACGAAACACCGCCAACAATGCGACTTTTTAAAAATATTGCCAATTCAACAGTAATGTTGGCAAATTGGCAAAAACATCTCAAATTAAAGAAAATGCAATATTTTCCAATAATTAATATCGTTTGATATATGTACTATATTGTGTAGATATATGTACTATATTGTGTACTAGAAATATTTTTAATTATTAAGAGATATTAGCTCGAGATATAAGTTAATTTGATACTTCAAAATAGTTTTACAAACATTGCTATTTAGAAAAAGTGTCAAATATAATGTACAATTCACCGTTGAAAACTTGAGTAATAGATCTTGTACATCATTAGTTTGCTGTGAAAGATCGAAAGTCATTGCTTAATCTAGGAAAAATCATGTACTGACCACATCATATTGTTTTTGACTTTACTCTACGAAAAGCGATGAATGTTTAAACGTTTTAATATAAATAGAGCATGGCGATATTAACATGATTTCAACTTCCTACTGTTTAAAATTAAAATAAAAATCAATTAATAAAAAGTATCTTTGTAAAACTCTCTCTATATTTTAACCAAAATAACGCTTGTAACTATTTATATCATACAAAATACTTTTAGAGAATATAAAAGTATGACGAGTTTTAAATAATGCACAGCCGAGTAAACTGATATGAATAACCGTTGTCATTAGATCACAATTGACATTAATGTCTGTCGAGAACATGACATTAATGGCAGTTTAAACGCATTCTAAACGTTACTGCCACTCAAACAATTTCATTAACGTAGACTGTGCTGTAGGTACTTAAATATCAATATCAATGAAAGTCATGTGTGTGTCCAATTACGCATGAGTGAGTCGCTAGGCAGCGAGAAAAGCTATACAATATTAATGAAAAGATACAATATTAATTTAAACCCATCAAAACTCTGTTACATTAATTCTTAATTTAATTTTTGTTAAAATATCCTTCAGAATTTGTTGCATGTATATAATTTTAGTCAAGGATTAAAATAAGAAAAAATTAGTTCTAGTGTATCGATAATATGTTATAAAATATTTGTCAAACAGACACATATTTTTATTATTACTTTCCTTAGATACATAATGTATAAGGAAAGTATTGTGACGAGGTCGAAAATTCGAATTCAAGGTTTTGGACGGGAGAGCACGTTTCAAACAAAGCATCCCTGATCACGAATCAGACACTTTTGAGGTGATGTCTGTGTGTGTGTGTGTGTGTGAAAGTATGTGTGTGTGTGCGTGTGTGTCAGTGAATCTGTGGAGACGATATCTCACGAACGAATGGAGCGATTCGAATGAAAGTAGGTACAAAAATCACAATCCGTGAATACTAGAAGCCTATTGCTTTTAAATACAATCGAATGTTCAGAACCCCCCCTAAATTTTTGAGTGAAATTTCGAAAATATCATCAAAAAATTAAAACCTTTAATATATTTACGCAACTAGAGACACTTCTTATGTAATTTGTCCTTAGAAAACGATTGACATAAACTTTAAAACGCTAGCATGAACCGTTCTTAAGATATTGCACTTTTTTCAAATAATTTTTCAAAATTCCCATATATTAAAAATAATATATTAACTGTTGAGAAACATGTTCACTTTTCTTATGTAATATCATGCGATAAATTTGATGACATCATTTTCGTGGATCTAGCTCGTTTCATTCATGAGAAAAGGTACTTTCAGCAATACTTTTGTATTTGAACGCCAATATTCATTTATCTGCTATAAAAATAACTTATTTCTCCTTCCATAACGCTTGGCGACGAATTTGGCAGAATGTCGCCAACTTGGCGAGTTTTTTAAATGTTGCCAAATTAACAAAAATCTCGCCAAATGGTTAAAAATGACGCTAAATCAATGAAAATGACGACTAATTGATGAAAATTCAATATCTTGAAAATAATATAAGTATCTACTATAAGAATAAGCTATATTTTGCTGTAAAGGTAGTAAATTCATTGCATTATATAAGGAAAGTCATGTTCTGCCTACATCAGAGTTTTTTAATTAGTTAAGAAATATTATCTACAAGCATTAATAAATTCTAATTTACATTTTACTTAATTGCAAATATATGTTAAATATAACTATAATAATACCGTAGAATATTTCATAAAATGCGACATATTTTAATATGTTTTACAGAAAGTTAAAAATAAATTTTAACAGCAATGATTCTAATTGGTTATAAGAAATATCATCTAATAGCTTTAGTAAATTCTAATTAAAATATTTCTTAATTGAAGATCATTTTTAATCTGTAATATAATTTTTATATTACAGACCATAAAAAAGTTCATAAAATGTTACATATTTTTAAAAAAAATTCCGAATTAAAAACATGTTGCCAGATTGGTAAAAGAATTACGAAACTTGAAGAAATTTCATTATTTTCTAATAATACAAACCGTATAATGTATGAACTATATTGCTTAGCATGTGCTAGAAATATTTTTTAATAAAGTTAGATTTGAGCGAAATGAAAGTTAATCTAATAATTTGACATAGTTTTATATACATTGCCATTTCGAAAAGTGTCAAATATCAATTTACAATTCAGTGTTGGAAACATTGAGCCATGGATTTTATACATCATTAGTTCCCTGTGGAAGGTTGAAAGTCATGTGCTGACCACATCATATTGTTTTTAACTGTACTCTAGAAAAACGATGAATATATATGTTTTGATGTAAATAGAGTATGACGATATTAACTTGAACAACTTCCAACATTTTAAAATTAAAAATATAATATAAAAATAAAAAAGTATCTGTCTAAAATTCTTTATTTTGAACTAGCCGCCTTCGGCGATCAGCCTGTTCGCTACCCTTGAAAATTCTGACCGTGGCAAACTCGCTGGCGCCATAAACCCGTGGAATTAACCAAGTTTGCTTTAGTTTAATGACGTTAAAACTAATAATGAGATTTCAAGGTGAAAAATAATTTTCTGGGGAGGAGGGGGGGGGGGTGTTCTTAAAAATTGATTTGCAAAGTGAATTTATTCTAATTTTTGTGAACTGTGAGATTCTGAGGATTTCTGTACCAGTCACCCTAGGAAAGGGATCTCTATGATGTGTACTTACAGCCTGGATCAGTTGCTTCTATGTTTTTTATAGAGGTATGCACCTCTACTTTTTGTTTTGCATAATTGAAATTATATCCGTTTGTCTGCATTTTTAGTATTGCATCGCAAATGACATGAAAGTATTTTTGAGACTGATGATGTTGATTGTGAATTTAGTATTTAAGAAATAACGATGCTGCTCAGCGAAAAAAATTTTTTTTTAAGATTGTCCCCACCACCATCCGATGTATAAATGTACCGCGACAATCTTCATAACTTTATTTTTATTTATTTTCTTTTATTTCTTCAGTGTTTAAGTTTTTTCTTTGTACCACCACCCGATGTAAACAATACATCGCCACAATTCAATCCACCATAATGAGCCAAAAACCTTATAAAAAGCAAATACGAATTCGGTTTTAAATTGTCCCTAAACCGTCGTCATAGAAACACCGTGCGTCAAGGCGCGCATGTGGCTGAAAAATCGAACTCCTTTCGACGTTTCGCCGAGAAATTGAAAATCATGACTGCCTTAAAATCCGGATCGTGCGGCTATTTTTAATTATTTCTTGACCAGATTGGCTTTATAAGAATGCCTGATCTTTGAGCTTTCTAAAATTGCAAATTATTCGTCGAAATTGTCGGTACTTTTTCCGACGCGAGGATTTAAGAACGACAGTTCGTTTTTTTTAGCCGAAAGTGACTTTTGTTTTAAAATCTTTAAAACATATTAGAATTTGTCCCTGAGATTTAAAATTGAAAAAGTTTTACTCGCAATTGTTTGCTCTTTCCGGTCGTGTGCTTTGTTTTTTTTACAATGTCTGAATGGTGGAGAAAAAAGTGGAAAAAGGAGAAAAAAACGGTCGAAATCGCATAAAACATTAAATAACAAAAAAAAAAATTCAAATTTTAAAAATCTGTTTTCACGTATCACCCCCCCCCCCCTCCGGGTCTCCGATTGCCAAATGTAGTAACTCTGCGGCGCGCGGTCGCTGAGCCTATAGTGCATAAGACACACAGACAGACAGAGACACAGACTTTGCCTTTTATTTAGATAAAATAATACTTGTAACTATTTATGTATGGAAAAATAACCGCAGAAAATATAAAAATCATGATGTGTTTCATATAAAGCACAGCCAAGTAAACTGATATAAACAACCGTTGTCATTAGATCACAATTGACATTAATGGCTGTCGAGGACATGATATTAATGGCACTTTAAACGCATTCTAAACGTTACTGCCACTCAAACAATTTCATTAACGAAGACTGCGATGTAGGTACTTAAATACCAATATCAATGAAAGTCCGGTATGTGTCAAATTATACATGAGTGCATCGTGAGGCAGAGAGGAAAGCGATACAATATTAATGAAGTTATGTTTATAATTTAAACCCGTTGAAACTTGATTACTTCAATTTAATTTAATTTTCGTTAAAATATCCTTCAGAAACTTTTTCATGTTTATAATTTCAGTCAAGGATCAAAATGTAAAAGAATATGGTATGGTGTTCTGATAATGCATGTTAAAAAATATTTGTAAAACAGGTATCATAAGATTTTAGTAAACATATATCATGATATTTTAGTTTGTTAATAAATATTATCTACTGGTATTAATAAATTCTAATTAAAAATATGTAACTATTATAATGTTGAATAATCTAAATATATATATATATATATATATATATATATATATATATATATATATATATATATATATATATATATATATATATATATATATATATATATATATATATATATATATATATATATATATATATATATATATATATATATATATATATATATATATTATTTACGATTTTAATATATAATAGTATATAAATACATATATATATATATTTATATACTATTATATATTAAAATCGTAAATCCAATGGTAGAATGGAAGAAGTAACTCATAATACACTATCTTAAATTTTTTTGCCTGCAGAATACAATGAAATAAAATGAAATTCAACAATAAAAAGGAAATTATAATACATATTACAGTTCAGGAAACTAAAGATAATCAAAAATGTCAATGGAGAAGAATCAAAAATGGAATACCAAAGTAATCAAGCATTAAAGCTTTCAAGTGGAAGAGCTTTACTATATATATATATATATAGCAAATAAAAGTATGAAGGAAAAAATGGGAATCAAGCCAACGGGAAAGCATAAATGGCCGAGGGGGATTGTGACCCCTCGTTCCCGGTTATAGCATGCTATTACACCTAGGTAACACTCCCGGAACCAAATACTTTGCCGAAACTTGACCTCCGAAATGGTGTCGAGCACAAGACACTGACTGTGGAAGTGAGTACAAAACTCAAGAATCGAAGAAAAGTCCGAAGTACAAAACCGAAGTAAAACACATAATGAAAAAGGCCAAGAGTCGTTAACAAAGGAGAGTGCAATCCATATATAGCATTATACTACCACTAGGGTGCGCTATCAGCAAGTTCCGTGTAGGTGAATCGTACAGTTACCATCATAGGTGTGTACAAGTTATATCCTTAAAATAAGCGTTTTTTTCATCGCTGTATACTGTATTATAATAATGTCTAAGGAAATTTGCAGGATAATGTTTCTTTGTCGCCTCTTGCATTATTCTTCTGTCATTTTCAGTTCGATCTTTTTTGAAGGTATGGATTCTTTGATTGCGTATCAGATGATTGACAATAATATTACGTAATATATTTTTACTCAAATTTGAGTTCCAATCGATAACGTGATTGATGCTGGTCTTGAAAGTATTTATCTTGTCGTATAAAATGGTATATAAACAATTGTTTTTATCGTAAAGGATACTAATATCCAGGAAATCAACTTGATTTTTATTTTCCATGTGTGTTTCTATGAGATCCAAGTTATCAGGGTAGAAACGGAAGTCAAATTCAGGAATTTGTTCGTATTGGCCCACAAGGATGTCATCCACAAAACGAAAGTATGGTATTTCATTTAATATGTGAGTGCCTTCCTCGTATTTATTCAGGTAGATGTCAGCAAGGAGTGAAGACCATCCTCCTCCCATTGGAATGCCTTTGACTTGCTGATAATAGTTGGTCCCGTTAAATAGTATATTTTCGAACAGAACAATCCTGATCATGGCTTTATATTTACTCAATATAATATATTCCTGTAATTCATAAATCTCATAAATCTCTAATAAAATAATAAGAGGATTATCAAGGTCAATATTATTAAAAAGATCTTTAAAATCGTAACTTCGGAAATTCATACGATCAGGGAAGAATTTGAGTTTGTCGAGGACTTCATAACTATTATTTAAGATAATGGAACATTTATGCTTGATTTTTGTCATGACATGTTTCAGCAGAGCTAATAGTTTAGAATTAGCTATAGTCAGATAAGTCTTGAAACCGACAGTTACGGGACGGAATTTTACAGGGGTTTTATGAAGCTTCGGAATCAGGATGAGGTAAGGAAATTTAACTTGTTTTAAATCATAATCAATCCGTATATATATATATATATATATATATATATATATATATATATATATATATATATATATTTATATATATATATATATATATATATATATAATAAAGACCACATAATAGATCATAAAATATTACATATTTTAATACATTTTACGAAAAATTAAAAAATTAAACATTAACAACAATGATTCTAATTGGTTAAGAAATTTTATCTACTAGTTGTAATAAATTATAATTAAATGTTTCTTTAGTTGAAAATATATGTTTGTATAATATAACTGTTATAATAAAGAACACAGAATATATAATAAAATGTTACATATATATATACTAATTGCCAAGCGCCCGTCTGTCTGTCTGTCCGTCGGTCTATCTCTCTGTCACGCTTTTTTAGGCACTTCCCAAATAGATAGAGACTTGCAATTTGGTACATGGCTCGATCGTTCGTTAAAACCCACTGCAAAAATCGAATTTTTCGAAAATGTTCTCTAGAGGGGGTGCTCCATACCAAAACATTCGAAAAGTTAAAGGATAGAAAAGCATGCTTTGCCATAAGATAGAGACTTCAAATTTGGTGTATGGGTAAATCGTTCGAAAGGAAGAAAGTGTGCAATTTCAGATTTCTAATATTTTCTTCTTAAGAGGGTGGCGCACACCAAAATGTTCGATTTACCGAATAAATGAGAAACGGCTCCTTTAAAATTTGATAGAGGCTTGAAACTTAATATATGGAATAATCATTTGATAAAAACACCCAAGATGATTATAGTTTTTAAAAAACGTTCGTTTAAGGGGGTGCTCCAGAGGAAAACGTTCGAAAGGTAAATTGATAAGAAAACATACTTCGGGATGAGATAGATATTTGAAATTTGGTGTACGGGTAGATAGTTTGGAAGGAAGAAAGTGTACAATTTCAGTTTTCCAATATTTTCTACTTTAGGGGGTGTAGCACGCAAAAATGTTCGATTTTCGGAATGGAGTAGAAACACTCATTTTGAACCTGATAGAGGCTTGATATTTGGTATATGGGTGAATTATTTTATAGAAAATCCAAGAAGAATGGAGTTTTTCAAGAATGTATATTTAAGGGGGGGGGGGTGTAATCCACAGAAAAACATTCGAAAGGTGAAATGATAAAAAGGCATGCTTCGCGATGAGATAGTGCCTTCAAATTTGGTATACGTGTAGATAGTTAGAAAGGAAGAAAGTGTGCAATTTCAGTTTTCCAATATTTGCTATTGTAAGGGGTGCCACGTACTAAAATGTTTGATTTGACGAACAAATGAAAAACGCCTACTTTACAATATGATAGAGGCTTGAAATTTAGTATATGAGGTAATCATTTGATAAAAAAAAAACTACGATTATTACGGTTTTTCAAAAATGATCATTTAAGGGGGTGCAACAGAGAAAAACGTTCGAAATATGAAGTGATAGAAAAACATGCTTCACAATAGGATAGAGACTTTAAATTTGGTGTACTGGTAGATAGTTTGAAAGGAAGAAAGTGTGCAATTTCAGATTTCCAATATTTGCAACTTCAGGGTATGCCGAACACCAATATGTTCGATTTTCGGAATAAATGAGACACGTTTCCTTTAAATGTGATAGAGGCTTGATATTTGGTATATGGATTAATCATCTGATAAGAAACCCGAGCCGAACAGATTTTTTCAAAAATGATCATTTATGTGTGTGCTCCACAGAAAAACGTTCGAAAGGGGAGATGATAAAATAGTATGCTTCGGGATGAGATAGAGACTATAATTTGGTGTATACTGGTAGATAGTTCGAAAGGAAGACGTGAGCAATTTAAAATTTACAATATTTTCTTCTTTAGGGGGTTTCGCACACTAAAATATTCGATTTGCCGAATAAATGTGAAACGCGAATTATTAAAAAAATGACGATATTCAGGGGTTACTTATTGCGAGACCGTTGATTTCCAACGGGTATTCGGCTAGTTTTAATATATTTTACGAAAAATTAAAAATAAACATTAACAACTAGGATTGTTATTGGTTAAGAAATTTTATCTACTAGTTGTAATAAATTCTAATTAAATGTTTTCTTAATTGAAAATATATGTTTGTATAATATAACTGTATAATAAAGAACATAGAATAGTTAATAAAATGTTACATATTTTAATGTATTTTACGAAAAATTAAAAATAAACATTGACAACTATGATTTTTATTGGTTAAGAAATATATTATATACTAGTTTTAATAAATTCCAATTAAAATTGTTCTTAATTGAAAATATAATTTTGTTCAATATGACTGTAAGAAAATGTATAAAGACCACAGAAAAATTCATAATATGTAACATATTTTAATATATTTTACAAGAAATTAAAAATGAACAATGATTCTCATTGGTTAAGAGATATTATGTACTAGTAATATTAAAGTATAATTAAAACTTTTCTTAATCGAAAGTATATTTTTAATATAACTGTTATAGTAAAGACAATAGAATAGTTCATAAAATGTTACATATTTTAATATATTTTACAAAAAATTAAAAATAACCATTATCAACAGTGATTCTAATTGGTTAAGAAATATTTTCTACTATTTTTAATAAATTCTAATTAAATGTTTTTCTAATTGAAAATATATGTGTTCTTCCAATATAACTATTATAATTAAAACCATAGAATATATCATAAAATGTTACCTATTTTAATATATTTTACGAAAAATTATACTCAAACAAAAATGATTCTAATTTGCCTGACTTCCATTAGATATTTTGAGAAATGAGACAATGAATTATTTTTAACTATTTCTGCCACGAATGTATCTATTTATACAATTTCGTATCAATATGTGCATTTGTTCTTGAACATCGAGGTAAGCTCTTCCCCAGTCAATAATTTCTTTCCTTACATACATAATGTATAAGGAAAGTAATGTGACGGGTCAAAAATTTGAATTCGAGTTTTCCACAGGGAGAGCGCGTTTCAAACATCCCTATCACGAATAGAACATTTTTGAAATGCTGTCTGTCTCTCTCTCTCTCTCTCTGTGTGTGTGTGTGTGTGTGTGTGCGCGTGCGCGCGTGAATATATGTATGTGTGTGTGTGTCAGTGGGACTGTGGTGACGATAATTGACGAACGAATGGACGGATTCGAACGAAATTTGGTACAAAAATTACAATCCGTGAATACTGGAAGCCTATTGTTTTTAAACGCAATCGAATGTTCAGAACCCCCCCCCCCTTAAATTTTCGAGTGACATTTTGAAAAAAATCGTCAAAAAATCAAAACTTCTAATGAAGTTACGGAAATAGACATTGTTGATGTAATTTTTCATTAGAAAACAATTGACATAAATTTGAGAACGCTAACATGAACCATTCTTGAGATATTGCACATTTTTCGAAAAAATTATCAAAAAGATATATAAAATAACAAAAAATATTTCCCATTGAGAAACATATTCAATTTTCATATGTAATACCATGCGATAAATTTGGTAACATCATTCTCGTGGATCTAGCTCGTTCCATTCACGGAAAAGGCCACTTTGCGTAATACTTTTGTATTTGAACACCAATAGTCATTTATCTGCTGTAAGAATAACTGATTTCTCCGTCCATAACGCTTGGCGAGATTTTGGTGACAAATTGGGTGAAATGTCGCCAATTTGGCGACTTTTTTAATATTGCTAAATTAACGAAACACTCGCCAAATGGATAAAAATGACGCTAATTCAATGCAAATGACGACTCATTGACGAAAATTTAATATTTTGGAAAGAATATAAATATCTACTATAAAAAATAATCTATTTTTTTTACTCTAAAAGTAGTATATTCATTGCATTATATAAGGAAAGTCATGTGCTGCCCACATCAGGTTTTTTATATTAGCAGTCGAATAATATAATTAACCTTGGTATACGCCTATAACTTCTGGAATAGTTTCAGGATAGTTTTATCATCCAAATTCTAAGTAGAATAATACCATTTCCTTTCAGACTCGACTAAATTCGATCGATAATCTTTTCTCAACCTAAAATGTTTCTACATAACTTCTACCAAGCAATAATGTAATAAAATTCCACGATAAATACTATTAAGCTTTGGATAGCAATTGAGAAATATTATTGGAATCTAATACATTTTTATTAAGAATGAATTTCTGATAGTTGTATCCTTACAGAAAATACAGTAATGGTAATCAATTTGATTTGAATCTTTAACAGAAAGTGTTTCTGAATTGCCTTGATAAACATCAAGTTAACTCATGTCTAGACTGTATATTATGGTAGTGAATTTTTCATACTTAAGTCAATAATAATTAACTGCATCATTTGCTTAAGTATGACACTTAACTTGGCAAATTCCTCCATCTTAACCTCAAATACATTACTGTCATCACTTATTGCTTTCTTTATTCTTATTGCTTTCCTTATATACATACTGTAAGGTAAAAGGAAAGTATTGTGACGGGATTGAAATTCGAATTCTAGTTTTAGGCAATATAGCACGTTTCAAGCATCTCTGAGTACAAATAAAGTGTTTTTGATGTAATATCAGTGTGTATGTGTGTGTGTGTATCAGGGAGTCTGTGGAGACGATATCTCAGGAACTAATAGAGCGATTCGAACGAAATTTAGTACAAAAATTACAATCCGCGAGTACTGACGGCTTATTGTTTTTAAACGCAATGTTCAAGACCCCCCCCTACATTTACGAGTGAAATTTTGAAAAACGCATCAAAAATTCAAAGCCTTTAATAAAATTACCCAAATAGTCATTTCTTCTGTAATTTTTCCTATCGAAAAAATTTGACATAAACTTTAGAACACTAGCATGAAAATTTTTGACATAAACTTTAGAACGCTAGCGTGAACCGTTCTCGAGGTATTGCACATTTTTCAAATAAATGTATCAGCAAATCACATAAAATAATAAAATATTAACTGTTGTGAAATATGTTCACGTGTCATATGTAATTTCATGCGATAAATTTGGCGACATCATCCTCGTGGATCTAGCTAGTTCCATGCAAAAGAAAAGTTACTTTGGGTAATACTTTTGTATTTGAACGCCAATAGCCATTTATCTACTATAAGAAGAATTTATTTTTCTGTCCATAACGCTTGGCGAGGTGGCGATAAATTTGGCGAAATGTCGCCAACTTAGTGAATTTTTTAACTGTTGCTAAATTAACGAAAATATTGCCAAATTGATAAAAATGATGCTAAATCAATAAAAATTACGACTAATTGACGAAAATTCAATATCTTGGAAAGAATATAAGAATATACGATTACTATACGAATAACCTGTTTTTCCATACGTAACGTTTGGACAGATTTTTGGTGATGAATTTGTCGGAATATCTCCAAATTGCTGACTCTTTAAATGTTGACAAATTGACAAAAATATCAACCAATTGATAAAAATTCGCCAAATTGAAGAAATCGAAGCTAAATCAATGAAATGACGACTTATTGAATTCAATAACTTGGTAAGAACATAAGAGTAGACAATAAGAATAACCCATTTCTCCGTCAGTCCGTCGGTCCGTCCCTCAGTAACGCTTGGCGAGAAATTTAGCGGAATTTCGTCAACTTGGCGACTATTTTAAATGTTGCTAAAGTGATAAAAACGTCGCCAAATCGATAAAAATGACGCCAAATGGGAAGTAATGTATCCCAAATTTTGATTTCAGCCATATGACGGGCATACCTTCTAGTATATAAGAAATGCTTTTTTCTCCATTTGTATGTAACACTTGCTGATGCATTTGGCAAACTTGGCGAATAATCTAGCGATGTATCGCCAATTTGGTGATAATTCCCCCCAGTTGGACGAAAACATCGTCAAAATTGCAAAAATGGCGCTAAATTAATGAAATGACGACAATTGATTTCATTATTTTGGAAAGAACATAGGAGTAGACTAAGAATAACGCATTTCTCCGTCCATCCATCTGTCCATAACGTTAAGCGAGAAATTTAGCGGAATTTTGCCCACTTGGCGGCTATTTGAAATGCTGCGAAAGGGACAAAAATGTCGCCAAATTGATAAAAATGACGTCAAATGGGAAATGATATTTCGCAAAATCTGTTACATTCTAGTATATAAGAAATGCTTTCCTCTCCGCCTTTTTATAACACTTGCTGATGAATTTGGCAAACTTGGCGAATAATCTAGCAACCATTTAGCGATATCATCAATTTGTATCACCAATTGTATCGCCAATTTGGCAATATTTGCCCCCAGATTGAGGAAAATATCGTCGAAATTTTGAATGATGAATTAAGTATTAAAATATTTTGATATATATGACCTATGTTGCTTATTGAGGGTGCTACCAATATTGATAAATGTTTATTTAGATTTCGCGAAATATAAGTTAATTGGGTAATTTGAAATAGGTTTACATGTTGTCATCCGGAAATTCGCCAATTGTACAATTCAACGTTGAAAACACAGTACCGTGGAGCGTATACATTATGCTTTGACTGTAAATGGGGTAAATTATTTGCCTTATACTTGTATAGGGAAAGTCATGTGTTGCCCACATCAGATTTTTTTTATATTTTACTCGCGTTTCAGTGCTTAAATAATTTTCTCATTTACGAAGAAAATAAATTATAAAGATATATTATGATCACAGTATATTTTTATGGATAAGTAACGTGGTTTCACAGCATATTGCCTGTTCAATTGGAAAAACAACATTTAGAGATAACTATTGTTGCTAAAAGATCCAAGATGATTGATTTTAGTGCAAATTTGGCTAAATATCGCCAACTTTGCGCATTTTGGAAACTTCTAGAAATTTGTAAATGAGGGAAAAATTCGCTGAGTTACGTTGATTGTACTAAAAATTTCCACAGGAGTCATATAAGCTGGTCATCGTTCGGTAGAACGAGTTGGCATGATACGAATAAAAGTGAATTATATACCAGTGTCTTGAGTATATAACAGTTTATAGTGTAATAAGCAAGTAATCACTGAACTACAATCGTTTCTTGAGCTTGTAAAATAAGTAGCTAGCGAGTTAGTTATATATTGTTCATGTATACGGTTATTGGTGCTTTACATTAAGTGTTAATTATTCAGAAATACGAACACATTCTTGTATTCTGATATTACATTAACGATTTCAAAGAATATGTTGCAGCAAATATGTGGTTTTGAATGAGAATTTTAATAATTCTAGAATATTGATTCAGTGCTTTTATGATCTTTGTATCTAGTATGTGTTTTCTCTTGTAAAGATACTTGCTACTTTTTCTTCATAGTATATGCATGTAGATTACATTGTAATTGTCTCTTTAGTTGAAATTCAATTTTTTAATTGATTAAAGTGATTTGTATGGTATAAAATATGAATAGCCTATTTGTGGGCTGAGTTCTCTATGACTTTCTACGTGTGTGTATTTGCAATGTAAATACTCAATTTAAAGTTATTTCCTGCTACATTTTTAGGAAAACTGGAGTTAGGTTCACTAACCGTGTTGCAAATTTACTTTGTTGCAACCTTGCAATGGTTACTGCTTTACCAGTCAATTCTTCTATGTTAAAAAAAGTAGCTGAAATGGCCATCGCCGCTGTTTGAGTACTAAATAATTTCCCGTTCCTCGAGATGCTTTGCCTTGTAACGCAAAAACTGTAGCATACAAAAATATAAAATTTGGTACCCTTATAGAGGAAGATTTGGGGAATACGCTGAAATACACCATTTTTTATATACATTGTAAATTAAGAATTATTTAATGCCAAATTCAAAGACAAAATATTTAAGCTGCGATTTCGAGTCCTGGATAGAATGAAAATAGCAAGACCACGAATTTTTGCAGGCTGGTACCTACAAATTTGCATTTTTGCAGGACGGAGCCTTTTCTGTTTTAATTTCGATGTAGTTCGCGAGATATTTTACTTTTTATGTACTTCTGAAATGAGAAATGTTCTTTCTTTTCGGCACGTCCATCGATTTTCTTTATCTCGTACCACAAAAACTATAGCATTCAAAAATATGAAATGTGGTACATTTATAGAGAAATAATAAGAAAACACGATGAAATAAACCTTTTACAAATTTAAATTTTAGTTTGGATTGAAATAGCTGGTGAAGCGAGGTCTGTGAGCGCAATGAAGGAATTTGGGGAAGCGTAGCCAGCGGGAGAGCAGTCCTAAAAAAAAAAGAATAGAATTGTCCTATTGTTCACAATTAACCTCAGAAAGGACTTAAAAATAGCTATAGGTATCCGTTGCAAGAATTGCGCTACTAGGTGTGAGTGACTGTTTTACTTAATAACTTTTTATTGATAGCACAAATGTTGTCATCGTTTATGCATCTCTTTCTTAAGATCTGCTATAGATAGACATTATAGATGATTACTGATGTGTATTCGTCGCCAATTTCAAGAAGAGAAAATCACTTGGAAGTTCACTAAAGATTTCCACTTTCGGTTCATATATTTTCATTTTACTTAAAACATGCATTTTCAAGACACTCCACTCCTGCCAAAATAAACACATATTTGGACAATACGGCAGAATAAAGTAGACTTTATTAAGCCTAAAATTCAAAATGTTTACCTTCATGCTCGCATGAGATATCTTTGCCTGCTTTCCAATATAATTACGTTTACACTATTACATGTAAATTAATAAAACTGTTTATTTTAATGTCGTTGTTTGGAAGCATTTGCTATGGGACAAAAATACTGTGTAATAATTTTGCAACGTTATACAACTTCGTTATTGGTTTTTCCCCATATCTATACTAGGAAGTAAAATAGGAGCCATCCCCTCTAAAACGGGGTATCCCCCCTAAAGTTGTCTCATCAGGAAGTAAGATAGTAGCTCTCCCCACCCTAAAAGGGGTTCAACCCCCTAAAGCTGTCTCATCAGGAAGTGGGATAGCAGCTCTGATATAGAGATAGCAGTGAGATAATTTAAAGTACCTTGGCAACTCTCCCTACCCTAAAAGGGGGTTAGCCCCTTAAAGTTGTCTCATCAGGATGTGGGATAGAACGGGGCCATTGTGAAGACAGGCAGTTTGTTCTTCGTAAGCAGAGAGCAAACAGCCGTACGCAAAGAGTAGCTTGGTATCGAAGAGGAAACTGCCTGCCATCACGATGGCCCCGGATAGCAGCTCTGATATAGAGATAGCAGTGAGGTAGTTTAAAGTACCTTAGCAGCTCTCCACACCCTAAAAGTGGATCAGCAAGCCTGAAGGTGAAGCAAGCCAGCAGGAAGTGAGATAGTAGCCCTCCCCACTAAAAAGAGGTACGCTCGCCTAAAGTTGTTGTCTCATTAGGAAGTGAGATAGCAGCCCTCCCCTCTAAAAGTGGTCCAGCCCGTCTAATACAGTGACCGCCGCTTATAAGAAACACGTTCGTTTCGCTCGTTTTGTTTCTTATAAGCAGTTGTTTCTTAAATCCGGAAATTTTTTAAATATCGTTCTTCCATTGTAAATACTAACTATTGAACACAGTTTTACAGAATTTAAAAGATAAATGTATATAAGTAAAATATTAGTACGTACATAATACATTTGTAAATTAAGTTTTGCATTCAAAAATATTTCTCATTTTACAAATTAAGCCTTACAACTTAAATTATTATCTATATGCATATAGTATGCAGTTAAATAAGAATAAAAAGTAAAACTCATAGGTCGTTCATTTATGTATAAGAGCATAGTACATTTTCATACATACCGTAATCTATTACTGAAGAATAGCAAAAAACTTATCCAGTATTGTTTGTGCTAACGAGTCTGTGATTAGTTTACGTACATCCATTTCTAAATCATAAAACAGTCCATAAACTTTTTCTGATGCCCCTCTGTGTTCAAGAGTTTTTCTAATTATAGTTAGGGCTTCTCGCGACAGTTTGGCTGTAGGAAAATTTTCTTCTTGTGGAACGTCGTCTTCATTTTCTTCTTCATTGCAAACATTCTGAATTTCCGCACTATGTCATCATCATTGTTTTCTTCAGATGTTTGTAAATTTTCGTCGATGTGAATCCATTCTTCGAAAGGTGCTTCAAATTCTTCTTCATCTTCTGCTGGTATGGCAACATTATTTTTCAAAAATCCTGCTTTACGGAAGCAATTAAAAATGCATATGTCAGAAACTTTTTTCCATGCGCCTGCGATCATATGGATAGCATCAAGCAAGGTTGTTTTCTTGCTTATTGACTACACGGAGGTGGAGAATCATACTTTTTAAGTAAACTTTGCTTTTCAAGCAAAGTAAGGGTTTGCGACATGCTTCACTAGCAAAACATAAAATGACTAACTAAAGCTGTACGAATCTTATTTGAGTGCATAAGCAAAGATGCCTTTCCTTATCAGTACGTTTCCTTAACTGCCAAAAGATTAAAGCTCGTTTCTTACTGGTTTGGGGTTGTACTCCCCAAGCCTTTCTGCGGAGAAATCCTCTGTCATCCTTTGTTACATAGCAAACTCCCACCCCCTCCACGTACGCCCAGAGACAAGAGATAACAACTCGTCCTTCAGTTAACCTTAAACAAATCGATTTTTTTTTTACACCAGCGTCGCAAGGAAATCAACAAATTTTCTGTAGAAAACTGTTTCTTATAAGCGGAATCGTGTTTCTTATAAGCGACACAATTTTAATGTTAAAACGAAGTTTGTATTTGTTTCTGTCGTTTTGAGTCTTATAAACGGCTGTTTCTTATAACCACTGAATCTTATAACCGGCGGTCACTGTATTGTCTCATTGGGTAGCGCCATAAGTGTCTCCTGTATACCTGCATAAGAAATAAATGTTAAGAATTATTGCTCTGATCCATGGGTTTTCTTATCACCCTGT
Source organism: Amaurobius ferox (assembly GCA_951213105.1). NCBI lineage: Eukaryota > Metazoa > Arthropoda > Arachnida > Araneae > Amaurobiidae > Amaurobius > Amaurobius ferox. The sequence goes on from OX578153.1 coordinate 79,254,230, forward strand.
ATAGACCTGATTAATTATAATGCGCATATGGTTGATGTATGATGCGTTTCACAGTGCATATAATGCGACTATTCGAATTAAAACTTGATTCTGAAACCGTTACGAATAAAAATGAGGTTAGTATTATATAATCGACATAACGAATTTTAATTTGAGTAATAATTATAATCACTCGGACAAATACAACTGCATTTCAACTAAATACGTTAATACATATTTGAATTTTTTTATCTGTGCGAGTTAGAAATAGAGTTGGTGAGCTCAAAAAACAGGTGCTGAACAAAAATGTAAACATGGGTTTGAAAAACTTGGTTGCAATATACTTAAATATGAACAGCATCTTAATTCGCAATACTTAAAAATTGTGTAATAAATATTTTAATGCAAGAAAATATTTTAGAAATATTATATATTCAAGTGCTTTATAATAATAAACATACAATTTCTAGAGGTATTTAAGGCATAATTTATAATAATAGTGTTGCAGAGTAAATCAACAGTTTCATTTGTTATATATTCATCATTATAAGTAGCGTCTTTTCAAAATTCCATTTCACGCTTGAAAATATTTTATTGCCTTTCGTAATTTATGAGGCTTTTGCTTTTATATCCATGATCCTTCAAAACTACACTAGCGAACTTCTTCAATTTTCCTCATTGGTGCATTTCAAGGGCGCTGTTATCCTCAGATAATGAATTCATTTTCTTTAATGTTTTCTATCACATTTAGTTAATACGGTTTTCTAATTTAAAATTTTGATTCCAGTAATCTATAACTTTCTTGAAAATTGTTTCACACTAAGAACTTTCTAATCTGAATTTAAATTGAAGAATTTTGATAAAATGCTTGTAGAACGCGGGATGTTTACGCTAGTATCTCATAGTCCTAAATACTATGACACACGAGCGTTGTTTCCCGTCCGTCCGTTTTGTGGACGCTGCGTTCCGGGACGAAAAGAATACCTACAGATTGTCATACAAGAACGTCCGCGTTCTAGTGTGACAAGCTCCAGGTATTATTTTACCTCCAGCACGCAGCGTCCCCAAAACGGACAGGAGGACGACGTTCGTGTCGAAAGCCCAGACCAACCGACTCGTCCAAGGACTCAGAGCAGCAAAATGGAAGGCCGGATGTCAAAGTCCTAAACATCCCTCGTTCTACAAACATATGATCAAAATTCTTCAAATTACACTCAGATTATGAAGCTCAAAAGTTATGTTATCTTCAATTCGTATTCTAGCATTTTATCCCTGCATTTTAACATGCAATTTATGATCACAATGAATGTTTTGTGTATGATTAAATTTAAATCCATAGGGGTTTGTTCTTTGAAGATGAAGTACGAGTGGAGAGCTTCGTGTATACACACAGAACGCATAAAAAATAGAATAAATTTCTTTAAATATCTATATTTACAGTATTCGCTGATTTGTTTATAAAAATTGTTTGTGGTTTTTTTTATTTTATTTATTTATTTATTTATAAAAAAAATGGCACAGGAAGAATCCCAGTGACAGCAGGCAAAATAATATTGAGAGTAAAAACCCAAACCATACAGATAAATAAAGAAAAAATAATAATATAAAAATATAAAGATACAAAGAATTACAATAAATGATTTTTAAAAATAGTTAAAGAAGAAAAAAATATATAAGTCATCAGGCAAGCTATTGTAGAGCCTACAGAAATTGTTCACTGCACCTTGATTCCCAACACCAGTTCTAAAAATCCTGTCAGCAAACAAACTTTTATATCTAGAAATGTGTAGTGATGTTTCATCCCCATGAACTTCAACTGCAGATCATGCAGAAACTACACATTTCAAACAAAATTGCCTTTCTATGTGGAATTTAAGCATACCACTTCGACAATTTTTATTATTAACACTTTAAACATAGGTGAAAAGTTTTTATGACTTTGTTCATTCTGTCTATCTGCCTATCTGTATGTCAGTCCTTTAGCACGATAACTGTCGTAAAAATGGCTTTATCAAAATGAAATGTTAGTATGTTATTCAGACGGTCTATGGGACCTAAGGGTATATAAATGAATCATATCACCCAATTAGTTTTGGATTAAACCCGTGTTGCAGAAAATGAAATACATTGAACCCTATTAGACCTTATGGGGAAATTATGATATAGAATGAGTTGATTAAGAATTGCTGCATTTCTTTAACGCAAAATTATTTAGGTCATGGAATGTGCAATATAGCTGATATGAATGAAACATTCATTGATTTTACATAGAGAAGCAAACGATGTTTTTGGTGAAGTTTTCAGCATAGAGTTAAATTACATGTACCTCCATAGCTTTAAGTTTTTAAATAAAATAAATTATTGTAGTATTGTGATGAATGAAAGGAATGGAAAAAAGGTTAATGAATGAAATGCTGCTTTTATATAGAGCGCCCGGCGATTTATATTTCGATGACGTCACTTGAATAAAGTTCATTTGTTTTCGATGAAGTTTTCAAACATATTAAATTATTGTAGTATTATGATAATTTTAAAAATATTACCGATGAAGGTATCGCATTTTAGAGATGTTGAAATAAAATGACATTGAAGTTGGAAAGCGGTACATAATAAATGCTTTATGCAAGATTGATCTTACTTGTTAAATTTGTCGATGTCCATTTTAAGGACAGTTGAATATATTTCTTTGAGATTTCCCAGCATTTATGTGCTTGGTGGCTCATTTTATTGATGCTAAATATTTTAACTTTAGGCAGGGTCACTTCAACTCTTTCTGAGGGAAAAATAAATTCTAAAGACTCTCATGAAACTTTAATAGTGGAAAAATGAATATTAATCACTAAATGGGCCCCCAGAATTTTGAAATTTCCCAGCATTTATGTGCTTGGTGGTTCATTTTATGGATGTTAAATATTTTAACTTTAGGCAGGGTCACTTCAACTCTTGCTGAGGGAAAAATAAATTCTAAAGACTCTCATGAAACTTTAATAGTGGAAAAATAAATATTAATCACTAAATGGGCCCCCAGAATTTTGAGATTTCCCAGCATTTATGTGCTTGGTGGTTCATTGTATGGATGTTAAATATTTTAACTTTAAAAAGGGTCGCTTCAACTTTTGCTGAGGGAAAAATAAATTCTAAAGACCGTCAACAAATTTATATAGTGGCAAAAAATGAATATTAGTCACAGAAAATGGGACCCCAGAATTTTGAAATTTCCCAACATTTGCCTACATTGTCTATGGTCAAAAGAGGTTAAGAATTTAAGTACTGTGCGCCACCATGAAATATCGTTGGTAATCAGAAACCTTTTGGAAATTTTTAAAAGTGCGGTTTGTGGCAACTCTACTGTCATAAGCGAATCAAGAAATCAAAATATCAATGTGTTGCTAGACTCTAATGCCCAAACTCTTTTGGAATCTTCTTTAAATTTTACGTCCTGGTGATTATAAAAGAACATTAGAGATCAACATATTACCATATTCAATCCAAATAAAATCTGCCAAGGATAAATATATGCAATAAAATCTGCCAGCACTTATCAAAGATTTTCTTTTTTTGTTGTTAAATTGTTTATATAATAAGTAATATTTCTATTTCCTACTGGGTAGCTGTATTGCACATTTCTCCAGGACCGTTGAAGACATATATTTTCATAGTAAATATTGACCTTTAATAATTTTTTAACTTCTCACAAACTTCTCTATACGCCATGTATGAGAGATAGTCATGTTCTTATTATCGATTTCTCCGAGCATTTATGAATGAAACTTTTATTCATTGATTGACACTTTCATTAGTAAAAAGTCATTAAAAGGAAAAGGAAATATGTTGGATAAGCAAAATTTTTCAAGCACCATAAAGAGGACTGTTAATGATCAGAAGCTTAATATCCTCCCAAGAAATGAAGAATGGGAGGAGGGGGGGAGATGAAAATGCACATTTGTCAAAACCGTTTAATAAAGTAATAAAATTCATGGATTTAGGGTTTTGTGTATTTCCGGATTTCCCTGCGAAAATGCATTTTGATTTGTCAGTAGGAAAGATAAATTTCAAAAATATATGTGAAAAATAAAAGCCATCTCTCTAAACGTAGTGTTATTCATGGTCTGATGCAATAATTATATGCCAAGTAACCCTTTATTTAAATTAGTTATATATTTTTTTCAAAAACTGATTACTGAAATGCCGACACTATTGAATATTCCATTTTTTCTTTTTTTCGACCCAGACCGTCCGAATTATCCGAAGGTGTAAGATATCTGTTTGGACGGCCGAGATAGTGCCACCAAAATTAGACTGGAACTCAGTGGTAATGACATCCACTGGGATTGTAACATCTTTCCCCTACCACCCACCTCTAGGAAGGACTTGCGGAAAATTTACCGTTCCCGTACTCTGCAAGAACGCGGAAATAGTTTGGCTAGAGCCGGGAATCCAATCCTTCAAGCTAATCACTGGGATTTCCCCATCCACTTGCTGAAACTACTATCACTCAGCTAGGGTAAACCATTAAGTAGACATTTTTGTTTTATAAAATCTTGGCGAGATAGTGTCGTAAGAATTTACTACAGTCCCTTGAATATTCTATTGCATTTCAAATAAAATATTCCATACGCAAAAATTTTTGATTCGTGTTTAGGGATACTTCTACATCGAGACGTGAAAATATGTTATTAATTTAAACCACTTATTCGATCACGTCACTATAGCCTTTCCAAATGTTATTCTTATTTGGGAAAGCAAAATTATGTCCAAATCGTACAATATATCCTACCGTTCTTCATGTTACCAAGACTTAACTGCATCCCGCGCTCGCGTATCAGGCTATAGCATTTTCTCGGAAAATAATAACTTTGCTCATATTTGCTTGGAAACAAAAGATTTGTTCAGTAACAAAAGAGAAGAGAAGAGAAGAGAGAGATAGAGAGAGAGAGAGAGAGAGAGAGAAGGGGGGGAATTTAAAATAAAAAAATGACTAATCATTTCCTACGTGCTGACACATTTTATGAGCTAAACGATTACGAACATGATGAACGAAACTGTCGACTTTTGTAGTAAAAAAAAATGACAACTGAATAAAACACGAGATGTTAAGCGTTGAAACTTTACATTTTTAGCCACACAGAACAATATATTATTATTTAATAAACTGGAGAATGGTGAATCTGGCATACAATCTCGACCCTGATTTGTGCTGAAACATGATATTTTTATCTGCATCTAAAATATTCCTACTCGAAAAACACGTAAATGATTGATTTGTTACAAAGAGAAATAGTTATTGAGATGGCCAATAGATGGCGCAGACTTTCTGTAAACTGGTACAGAGATAGGGAAATCTATTGAGCATTCTGCGAACATTTCTTTTAAAAACAAATCAATCATTTACGTCTTAAGATAAGTTTTTATATTTTATTTGAAAATCAGAAAATTGATACTTGTACAATTTGCGGCATATAGCTGTAAACTGAGCTAATCTTAAATCTGGAAAAAGGACCGCTATGAGTGGTAAAAATGTTTACTCGCAGTATGGGGGGATGGCACCTTCCCCCCTTAATTACACTCATGGAAATGGCCTAAACTGTTTTTAAAATCAATTTTTACTGATTCATTCCTATAAAAAAGTTGGTTCATTTTCTTATTTTTTTTTTGTAACATTTAAGTTATTTATTCTATAATACTTACTATTCTATAATACTTATATTACGGAAATAGATTTACAGACTAGAACATAAGTACCTTTGATTTTGAAACGAAATGCATGGGCATTTTAATGAATTATTTGTTTCGCTTTGAAATCAGAAATTTTTTCCTCACATTCATATCTTATTCAAATTCTTATTAAAAATTAACCACAATCAAATAGGTTATAACAAGTAAATTCTAACATTGTTTACGTTGACCGCTATCATTGCATACATTTGACAGCTTTAATTTGACCCTTTACCGATAGATGACTCTTGTTACTCACGCAATTCCACGGGTATCTACTTCTTGTACGTGGCGAAATATCATAATGTTATAACCTAGTACTGATCGCGAGATACCGTTAAGCCATGGCGTTACAAAGAAAAATATTAGAAGCTTTAAGCAGCAACTATTAAATATTTCATTTTCCATATCATTTGGGTTTATGCTTATCCACAACACTTACAATCCTGTTTGATCCGGATAAACAAGACTGTTGATAAAGGAGATTTGAATTAGCGAAGTGTAAAAGTCGTTCCATACATTATTCTTGACTGTTAATTTTTAACCGCAGTGAATATTCATGTAAACTGTGGCTTCTGAAACTGCGATCTAAATTATTGTATTAACAGTAAGTGAATAAATCGCACAACCATATTATAATTTTAGAGAGACACACATACTCACTAAATGTACAAAACCTTCATACTGATAATTTAGATCTCTGATGTTTCTTACCTGAAAAATAGAAAAATGAATTCCAATTAAATAAATTCATAAAACTGTATCAAATATATACAGATTATGATACAGAAATACACCAATTTTTCCACAATACTACATATAAGAAAAACTATTATTTTTATTTGTCTTACTTGGTAACAAACTTTTCACAATATTTCCAACTTGACGACTTTTGAAAAATGTCGCCAATTTAACGATAGTTTTTTTTATCTCTGAAATTAAAATTTCATTTCTTTGATAATCCCCATCGCTTTGATGGAATTATTTATTTAATTTTTATTATTCAAAATATAGGGAAATTTATTGTTTGTTTGACAATTCGTTCTGTTAAAGGTAGCGTAGGTAATTTTGTTGTTTTGTTAGTTTGCATAGCTACTATGTTTTTAGGGGATCATCTAGTAAACAATAGTCATGGTGGAGGAGGTGTGCAGTTTGCTTGTATCCGTGGATTTTAGGAGCGCAAGTGTTGCAGAGGTTCGAATGAGGGGAAATAATTTCCATTGCTTTGTGCACTACCTTATATCTATATATTGTGTGGTGGTGGGGGGGGGGAGTGCGATACTCTACTGAATTTTATTTTATTTTGCATTCTTGTCTTGCTCCTTTCAGCGCTGAATCCGCATGTGGATCCCTCTAGGTGATCAATCCTGTGAAAATCTCTCACACAGTGTTAAACACCATCCATCCATTTCCGGATATAAAACTATTCATGGTAGTTTTATATTGTCACCTGAAAACTATATAATGAATTTCAGTCCAGTTCGGGTCTTGTTAGACTAAGTAATTTAATTAGGGTTATATTCCTTAAACCGGATATGCTGCTTAGTAGAGCTTACTATAGTGTTTGGAACAGGTTATACTATACCGTTTGGAATAAAATATTCCTGTATAACATCAGTGTAAATTACCGTGTATATACTACTGCAAACAAGTACTGTTTGAAATAAAATCGGAATTAAATAATACTTGATATTCATGTTAATGTTATATTATGACCTGAAAACTATATAATGAATTTCAGTCTAATTCGTGTTTTATTAGACTGGTGTAATTTAATTAGGGTCCTATTCCTTAAACCGAATATGTAATTTATTAGAGCTTACTGTACTATTTGGAATAAAACATTACTGTATAATATTACTATATATTGCTGTATAAATATTACTGTAAAATAGTACTGTTTTAAGTAAAACTGGAATTAAATAATAATTGATATTCATGTTGATTTTATATTATGCCCGAAAACCTATGTAATGAATTTTAGTCTAATTCAAGTCTTATTAGACTGGATAATTTAATTAGGGTCTTATTCTTTAAACCGCGTATGTTGTTTATTATAGCTTACTGTTTGGAATAAAATATTATAGTGACTATAATTATGCCATTACATTATTTCAATCACGAGAAAATGTTATAAGGAAATTAATATTTATAATTTTTGCGGTGTTAGAATGCTAAGAATTATCTTCACAATAGTAAATTAATATAAATCGACATTCTGCTCATACACTTTGGAAGTACAATTGAAATCTCCTCAATGGTACAACATACTTTTCCTTAAAGTTCGGAAATACTGATTTATCGTAATTTGATTATGATGAGAAATACATTTTTAATTGAAGATTTTCCCCAAAAAAGCTATTTTTATTGGTTGCGAAATTTTACCATATTGTGGTTTTTATGAAACATGTTTTTTTTAGCAACTACTATTTCTCAAAATATGTTATAAATAATAGAAATTAGAGGATAAGTGATATAGATGAAGTATCAACTTTTGAAGGAATTAGCAGGGTTCTCCAAGTATTTCCACTTTGTAAATAATCTTGCTGCCCCAACCAGGATCGAACACACATATCTTCTAGCCGAAAATTTACCTTTGAGCTACTGAGGCGGAATCTCGAGCTCTTATGGTCGAATTGGACTCTGTAATCTCCTGTTGTGTTTCAATTTTTTTATTTTACTTGGAACATTTATGCATCAAGATTAGCTATAGATAAAGCTTAGAGGATGACATATAATTTTCAGTCGAGTTCTGGTTCACCAAGTATTTCTATTTCCGGTTCACTTTCCAATATCGGTTAAAAATTAGACATATATAGAGATTCTATAGGGTCTATAGGGATTTTATTAGCCATATATATAGTTAAAAAATTAGTCTTGTATAGAGATTAAATAATAATAAAGGTGGTACAACGTCCATTCTAAATGAATTTATAAAAACAACGACACAACATCATAGATAAAAGGTCATTAGGTCATTTAATAAAATCATCCTACAAGATGTACAAAGCTTTAGAAATCCAGAGCGCTTTCTGGCACTACTATACCCTTCATCGGTGGCTATATGAAACAATAAACGCGAAATTCTTATATGTATACCAGATCAGCACACACATTTGCGTAAAAAACGCAACATAATGGTAGTATAAGCAGGCTATTAAAATTAATCAATTACAAATACAAATTTAGGGGTTATACCTAAGAGATTTAATTTAAACAAGTGGTAACAATTATACAAAGAAAATACACAATTAAAAAATGCAGCCAAGCACAATTACAGTAAAATTATGTCACAGATAACTGTGAAGAAGTTTGACATGCATATATGCGTAACGTAAGGTTTGAACAGGATCGAAATTACAAATAGAATCACGGTAGATATAAATAAACAAGGATTCATGAAGAAGGATATTACGTGGATTATAATATAATGGGTTCATATAGCCGCTGATGAAGGGTATAGTAATGGTCGAAAGCGCTCTGGATTTTTAAATCTATGTACGTCTTGTAGGATGATTTTATTAAATGGCATTTTATCTATGACGTTGTGTCGTTGTTTTTATAACTGGATTAAATAATAATTGATATGAATTCAGAATCAAATTCTAGATTGGGTGTGGGAGGGGCTGTAAGAAGGCTTGCGACGGACTTCTGATGTCACTTCTGATTCAAAAATTTACATCTTCCTTGCAACATCTAAATGTGTCACTATCGGCTATAGAGGCAGCTTATATGATGACTAATATAGAATCAACATTACATTCTACAGGACTCGCTAAAGATTTCCACTTCCAGTTCTAGGGATGTCAGATTAGATAGAGATTTCTCAGATTTTTCTAGATATCAGTATAGAGATTTTTCAGAAAAGTCGTCGCATGACTTTACGAAATAAGTGTATAAACAGGAATAAAAATGCTTAATAATTTCGTCAAAAAATTTACACATTCTTTTCGACAGGCCAACGGCCCTACAGTGCTGAAAACACCGGTTCACGTTAGATCACCGAAGTCTAGCAGCATCGGGCGCGGTTAGTACTTGGGTGGGTGACCACCTGGGAACACAGCCTGCTGTTGGCACATTTCGGACGCGGTAGCCCGGGGTTTTGCGCCCTGGATTTGTACGCTGCTACAACTGCCGCCGTGTTCATGCTGAGTACGATCACGTTAAATATGTGGGTCCGTAAGTCCTTCCGAGAGGTTGGTGGTAGGGGAAGGAGGATATGGTCCCTGTGGATGATGACTCCCCCACTGGGTTCCGGTCTAAATTGGGTGGCACTTCCCGGCCGTCCAAATTGTTACCTTACACCTTTCTGGTAGGTCGGACTGTCAGGGTCTCAACAACAACATTCTTTTCGACGAGTCCAAACAGTAACCTTACACCTTTCTTGTAGGTCGGACGATCTGGGTTTCAACGACATTCTTTTCGACTGTACTTCCTTCATAAACTTCTTATTTTATAATTAGTTGGTACTTTATTCAATTATTTTCGCAAATTGTACTTTTTTATTTCAACAATTTATCGGAATTTAACAAATCAACAGAAAAAAATGACAAAATAACAATATGTTTAGAATTTATCTCAAATGTTGGCTATTTATCTTGAAAGTAACTATTTTATCATTATTATATTATTAAAACTACTAAATATATATTTTGTAAATCTATTTTAATATAAATCCCAATTTTAATATTGAAAAATTATCTTAGGCGTCGAAATACCCACTTTTGGCGGGTTCTATGTTTGTGTACTAAATGGTTATCAAACACGTAAATTATTTCAGAAACAACACCTAAATGTCGATGCTAATTTTTCTGACAATGCTATTTTGTTTCTTTTCAAGTACCAGCTTTTTTTCCCCAGTAAAAATTGGTTTCACACAAGGATATATATTTTCTTATACTTGTCATAAAAAATACACACTTCACAAAGTTTTACAGAATTTCCAAACATTTAACGAAAATGTTTTCGCTCATGAAATATTTCATATATAAAATTAATTAGGAAAAAGTGCAAGATAAGCAAAAACCTTTTAAGCAACATAAAGCGACATGTTGCTGAATAAAATCCTTAAATCATTCAGAGAATAAATTGATCATGATGAAAAAGCACATTTGTCAAGATCATTTAATAACGTGGTAAATATTCATAGACTTAAAGATTTTCGGATTTTATGTCTTTCCTCTTGAACCATTTATTTTTCATTATTGTAGTGGAAATTATTGATACGGACATTGAATATATGAGTTGTAGGTACCAATTTTGAATTAAACTGTGTTTGTTCATTGGTGGCAAAAATGTTTCCATACTATTGTTTTTACTAAAATGTTTCCTTAAAATATCTATTTCTTAGGATTTACTATAGATACAGCATAGGTGATTACTGATATGGATTCAGAATGAAATACCGTAGGAGGAGAGAAGTACAAAACATGTTCACTTCCAATTTTTGGTTCTTTTACAATTTTTGGTTCAAAATGTTCATTTTTCATGAAACACCAATTACTTATAATTACATAGATATAGAGCTCAGATGATCATTGATAAGAGTTCAGCATTAAAGTTTGAAGGGGGTAGGGTGGTTCTCCAAGAATTTTCACTTTCGGTTTAAAAATTTCTTTGAACCAACCATTTCTCAGGATTGACTGTAGATAGAGTTTATTCACTGATATATGGATTCAGTATAATATGCTTGCGTGGATATGGGGCGTCACTATGATTTTATACTTCCGGTTTGCAGATGTCACTTCCGATTAAAAAATTCACATTTTCCTTGCAAAACAATGTATGTTTCAATATAGGCTATCAATTTCAGCTTACATATGATATGTATTTTTCACATCCTGTTCAAAAATATTCATTTTTTTTAAACATCTATTTCTCAGGAGGTCCATAGATAGAGCTTAGATGATAAGTGATGTAATTCAACATTGCATTCCGGTGACCGTGGGGATTTACTAAGGATTTCCACTTCCAATTCAAAAATTTTCCTTGAAACAGCTATTTCTCAGGATTAGCATATATAGAACTTATTCACGGATATATGGCCTCACTATGAAATTCCGTTGGGGTTTGGAGTCTCACTAAGGACTGCTACTTCCGGTTCTGAAGATGTCACTTCCGATTAAATAAATTTACATTTTCCCTGCAAAATAATTTATGTTTCAGTATCGACTACAAATGGAGCTTAAATGACGACTGATAAGTATTCATCACTTCCGGTTCAAATTTTTTCTTTGAAACACCTATTTCTCTCGATATTTATAAATAGAGCTCGGATCATGAATAATTCAGCATTGTATTTCGGAGAGGACGGAAGTTCACTACATTTCCACTTCCGGTTATTCAGAAAATTCAAATGAGTGTACGAAGCGTGTAAAGGAGTATGAACATGATAAATAGTTCTATCGAAAATGAGATTTACACATCAGTTGCAGGGGCGCGGTAGCCCATTGGTTAGCGCGCTGGAGTTGCACTCGGTAGGCCCGGGTTCGATTCCAGCCACTGCCAAAACTGCCGCCGTGTTCATGCGGAGTACGATCACGTTAAACATGTGGGTCCGAAAGTCCTTCCGAGAGGTTGGTGGTAGGGGAAGGAGGGTACGGTCCCTGTGGATGCCTCCCCCACTGGGTTCCGGTCTAAATTGGGTGGCACTTCCCGATCGTCCAAACAGTTACCTTACACCTTTCTGGTAGGTCGGACGGTCTGGGTTTCAACAACAACAACACCTCAGTTGCAACCATATGAAGGTTCCAGAATAAATTTCTTGTTCGAATTTATTTTTCATATACAAATGAGTGCTGATGCTGGTTGCAATTATTACCCTACTAGTTTTGAACAAAATGCATGGTACTTAGCGACGAAATTATTTGTGTCAATTAAAAATTCACACTGTTAGGTTATGCCACGTGGTCGAGTTTGAGCCTATTTTGTATCACCTTTAGGAGAAGTTGGGTGGGGGAGGGTATGAGACATCTTATCTTCCTACATTTTGTCCTCTTCGGCAAAAAAATCATCGAAAATCCGGCTCCGTACGATTAAGTCGAGTGGTTAATACTATAATGTGCAAATTTTCAGCATTCTAAGTGACCAGAGTTTCTGGAAGGGATGAGAAACATTTTCAAGAAAAACTCATTTCCTCCCCCTCCGTTGGATAGATTGAAAATCCGGTTATGTTAAATTCTTACCGATGGCCGATACTAAAATTGTGCAAACTGTCAGCCTGCTTAGTTACCATTGGGCTTCTGGAAGGTATGAGAAATATTTAAAAAAAATACATTTTCTCCACCCCCGGTGTATAAATTGAGCCCGGTGTATAAATTGCAATAACTACATTATGCCAAACAAATGTTTTCTATAACAATTTTAATGTAGATCCCAACTCATTATACATTGCTCTACAACTGTGTAATTGGATCTTTTCATATATATCGCTTTGTAGCCGTGTTCGTTATACTAACTTATTAAATTATTTTACTCTTTTATTTTAAATTCTATTATTTTAATTTTTTTTATTTGATCGAGCATGGTCACGTTACTCTACATCAGGGGTGGCCAACCTATGGCGCATGCGCCATACGTGGCGCTTTGGATGATTACAAGTGGCGCATTGCATCTTTGCGCCTACTTATTCTTTTGAAGTAGGCGCTATAACTGAATGCATCTTCATATTTTCAACCCCAGAGTACTCTCAGTCCAATTCACACATCCTTCTTACTCATCAGTTCGTCACAATTTTTTTACAGTTGGTGCATGGTATGTAAATGTTTGGCCAGCCCTGCTCTAGACAGACCTAACGTCCCGAATACCATTCTCGGCTTTGCCTAAATAGTCCCTGTGTTTACGTGAAGTATGCGCATGTGAGTCAGTAAGTTATTCCGAGTGGTTGGTGATAGGGGAACGGAGGTACGGCCCGTGTGAATGCCGCCCTCACCGGGTTCCGGTCTAAATTGGGTGTCACTTCCCAGCCGTCCAAAAAGATATCAGTAAAAAAGTATGCAAGATCAGAAAAAATGATGCAAGATCAGAAAAAGTATGCAAGATCAGAAAAAGTATGATGCAAGATCAGAAAAAGTTTGCAAGATCAGTAAAAAAGAATGCAGATATCAGAAAAGATAAAGTATGCAGATACCTTCGGTTAGGTCGGACCTTCGGATAGGTCGGACGGTCTAGAGCGAAGAAGAGAAGGTAGACCTAACATATAATCTCCGAGACCTTTCCTTACAAAGTTATTGAGGTGCTTACGGTTGTTCATGGGATATATATACAGCGTCCCATCATGCCCAAACACTCACCCGAACACTTATGAATGAAATATTCTATTTTATCGATTGGCGCTTTCATTAAAAAATAAATTAAGCGAAAAAATGCTGTCCAAGCAAAAACTTTTCAAGTTATATAAAGGTGCATGTTAATGAATAGGAGCTCCAAATCCTACGATGGAAGCGAATGTGATGAAAAAGCACATTTGTCAAAACCGTTTAATAAAGTGATAAATATTCATGGGCTTAAGGATTTGCGGATTTCTTGCTTTTCATCGGGAAATACTTTTTGATTAATCGGGTGACAGGAAAAATCCGGAAAATATGTGAGAAAAGTCTTCGGTGCATGAATCCTGAAATGAATCCAGAATATTTCACATTAAATTTTAAACTGAATAAATTCTGAAAATTTTCACATTAAATTTAAAGCTGTATGTTTGAAACACATTTTAATTGAAACACACGTTAATTGTAGTTTAACTAAACTAACATGCCTAACAAATTTTTCAAAGATGTGTTAACTAACACTTTAGCTAATGTAAAAAGCAAAAGGTCATTTCAGTTAAACTAACAGTTTAACTAATGTGTTAACTAGCAGTTTAACTAACATGTGATAACTAACATATTTAACATGTGTTAACTGATTTTTGAAAGTGTCAAAATAAACGTTAATTGAAACACATGTTAATTTTAGTTTAACTAAATTAACATGTGTTAAATATTTTTTTTAACTGTGTAGGGTTGAAACACGTGTTAAAATTGAAATATATTTTTATTTTAAACCGTGAGGGGTTAAAACATATGAATCCTGAAATATTTTGCATTTAATTTTAAACTGTGTATGTTTGGTGTGCCAGTTTATAGTCTTCATTAGGGTATTTCATATTGGGACAAATTTAAAAACAAGTATATTGATATGCATATTTTCCAAATCTTAGATACCGATATAGATTTCAGTGCATCTTGATTTTTAAATGGTAAAAGTTTAATGACATATTATTACTTTATATATTATACAAATTTTAAGGAAAAACAATAATACATATTAGATATACTGTAACTTATTTTTAAAGAACATATTGCTAGTCTCCAGACAGGTTTACTGGCTATGGGAAAATGTGCTGCGCCCCTTGGCATGGAAATGAACTGGTAAGAATTTCTTATCATTTTGCCAGGATTTTTTTCCACATGGCTGTGTATAATCGAAATAGCTAACAATGCAAACAGCATGGCAGTGTGCGAAGACAATTATGGCTACGATAGTTAAGATTTCGAACTCTAATACTACGGTTGCTACGTTACTCTACGATCAAATCAAAGAAAAGCGATTAAAGGCCATATCTGGCAACCTGTCTTCTCTTCTAGTGCAGGCGCAAAGCGTCTTACCATAGCTAGTCAAATATGTGCGGAAACGGTAGTGAAAATATTTATATCGGATATTCTATTTCACTCCCAGGAGAGGAAACTATTTTTTCCCCCGATAAAAATTTCCAGATCCCTTAGAAGCCCTATCCAGATGGGTGTAAAAAAATTTTTTTTGAGCACTTGTAGTATCGTCCACGGGAAGAAACCCAAAGCCTTCTAAGAGACAGTTATAAATTTAGTGACCACTTCCTTGTTTTACGGCAATATCCAATATAAATTATTTAAACCTGAATAAAATGTTTTAAATTTAAATGAGTTTACATTGAACAAACAAATAAACAAATTAAACATTCAAGATTTATATAGCAGAAAAAATATTATTATACGTTTTAGACATAAAAAAGCAGCTTCGCTTACGTAACAAGCTTATACAACTAAAATTTAAAACGTGAATAAAGACTGTAATCCTTTGTTCAAACTCCTGACTTGAGCGATCCGTACAAACGTGTTCTTAACTTTGTTGTAGTTGGTGTTCTACCTGTTTATCCTGAATAAGATGTATGTTATTTTAATCAAACTTTAATAAATATTGTTTACTGTTAAGCCAATAAAGTATTTATTTTTCAGAGTGAACAAGGAAGTGCAGAAAAAATACGAATCACGTAAACTATACTTGAAATAATGACTTTTGGTTAAATAATAAATATAACCAGCTGGCTGTATTCAGCCAAATTATTTATTCGTTTTGAAATCTTCATGTGTATAAATCGTAAACAGGGTTCAGAGACACATGTAATGGAAAATGAGAAAATTAAATAAGGAGGGGGGCCGGGGAAAATGTCTACAGGGGACCCACAGTTTCTATGGACGCTCTACGTGGTTGTGTGAACGTAATGAATAAAGACAAAAAGTCTTTTTGTAACTGAAATATTTATTACTTATTCAAACCATCGTCTAGAAATATTGTACATTTTAGTGGAAAAAATCATATGCTCGTTGACTATTAATCAAATAATTAGATTTATAAACTACAACTCAGTCTTCGACTAGTATTAAAACTGTGAAAATTTTCACAGTTGATGACGTTTTCGGCAACGCTCTTTCGATTTTAATCTGAGAGTTTGAATGAAATAACAGTATAATTCAAATTTAATAACTATCAGTAAGTCCATCAAATTACATCTACTACGTAGAATTTGATACTGCTTTCATAGTAAATCTAAATTTAGTCACTAGGAAATTCCAAATCGTATTAGATCCTAAAGAATGAGCATTGTGGACGAAACGCGTTATTGCAACTTATAATTATTTATGAAAGAATGATTTTTAAATACTTTAAATTATTAAAACTTTACTGGTACTAAATAAAATTGAAATACTATTGTTTTTAGGCTTATTTGTTTCTTAAATCATCTATTTATCAGGATCTACTATAGATAAAGCTCATAAGATGATTGACTTGGATTCAGCATCAAATTCCGGAGGAGAATGGGGATGTTTAGTGAGAATTTCAACTTCCGGTTTCTTTTTTCATATTCGGTTCAGAAATTTTCATTTTACTTTAAAGATTTATTTCTCAAGACTGGCTGTAGATATTGTTTAGATGAAGATTCATAAAGTCAATATTAAATGTCAAAGGAGGTAAATGAATTAACTATATATTTCCTCTTCTGTTTAAAAAAAATTGCTTGAAACATCTATTTCTCGGTATTGGCTATAGATGGAGTTTTGACAGTTGGCTGATGTGGGTTAAGATCGATTCAGAGAGGAGATTCACTAACGATTTTCTTTTAAACAGTATTTTCTTTTATAAGTATGGAAATGTCCTTTCAGGGTTTTACGAAATGGGTAAGCAAAAGAGAATACATATACTTAACTGTTCCGGCAAAAATTATGTTCACAGATCATTTCCTTTCATATAAAGGGTATTTAATGAAAATATAATTTCTTGCGTACATTTAATTTTCATTTTGTTTACAAATTATCTTTATTTAGTTTTAAAAATTTAACCACATTAAATTTCTCATTTCCACTTTTGTTTATTATGGATGAGCGAATCATTATCCATTCCTAAAGAAGCGAAATTAACATTTACCTTAATTTTTTATCTTTATTAGGACTCTATACGAAAACTACAATAGAAAGATGAAAATGAAATCCACACATGCATAAATGTGCAGAATTAGAATTTCAATAATTAAAATGAATTGTAACAAGATGAAATGTCTATTTTTAATTCGCGCGTGATCGCTACGCTTCGTACAAATACCAAGTAAGCAACTTTTAAACAGCTAATCAAAACGCGCGCACTTGCACTTATTGCGATTAAAATGCTATACCATGTATTGTCCTTTGCATAGTAACTTTATATATTAACGTTTCTGCGATTTAAATGTGTTACTTTGATTTCATTGTTGTCTTATATTCTAATTTGTTTAATTTAATATTCAAACTCTAAAAACATACGTGTTATTTTGGGCTAGGTTTCTCAAATATTGAAATTAATGTTTTATACTTTTATTCCTTAATTATTTATTAAATTAAGTTTTAATTTGAAATCTTTCACAGCTCACATACTTGATATATGCGACTGCCTTCGAAACTCTGTTTTTTTCTAGGGTAATTCTACTTTATTTAATCGTACATTTGAACAGCAGAATTTCAGACATTCCAAGCAGAATTTTATAAAAAAATACTTGCTTACACAGTTACATTATTCTAAGTAACTAGATAATAACGCAAATTATCTAGTTACTTAGATAAATGAAATGTAAAATGAAAATAAAATGTAAAAAGTTGATTATATCAGATATACTTTTACTTCCTTCTACATTGCAAACATATCGGAACTGAATACCAAATGAGATCTAATCGTGCTAGTAAAATGGGTAAACTACAGGACCTACAGGAGTAGCGCCACTTAGTGACCACTTAGTAAACCAACTGCATTATTATACACTCGTTCAAAAACGCATGTATTCAAAGCAATCCGTTTCTTTTTGAATTTATAAAATATATAAATGTGTAAGTTTTACGCAAACCAATTTTTGTATTTACGACAAGACTTCCGACTTTTGTTCCAAACATCTGCGCATGCGTTTGAAACAAACTGTCTTCAGCCCAAGGGGTATTACTGGAGGAAATTTCACTAGTTTCAGTGATGACATTAGCTAACAATGCGCATTATTGTAAGGGGATTAGTTCAGTAGAAATATAATTTTTGAAGGAATTAATTCAAACAAAAATGCAATTCAGATTTTCCAGAAGTTTATATACCCTTGATAAAAATATTAAACATCGAGAGCTATAACTCCCCGCCATATTCTTTAACGGAGCAAAATAAAAATAAAAAAATGCACTTTTAAATTGATAATAATTATCCATTTTATGTCCTAAATGTTATAAACTTAACAACAAATTGAAGATAATAATATCAAGAATAACTTTTGATACGACATCTAAGCAGTATTTTCTGATTTTTATGCAATAATACTTGATTTTCTCATTCTTTTAGGCTTTTCGTTAAATATTTATTTAAATGCAAAATAACTATAAGTGAAGTTGTAAAATTGTAACTCATGCATTTAGCTTTACTTTGAAGTACAAATTATTTAAATATGCGGAATATAGCGGGTTATATTTAAGTTAAAGTCACTTTTTGAGCTTCCTTTTCCCCTTCCCTGCATTGACGTATGTATAACATAGTAGAAATTGGTTGTACTAAAATTTATCAGACGGAGTTATCAATTGTTGACCTACGTCCATTTTATTATTTCTACACTCATTACAGATATTTTTTGTCCGACGCATCAACTCTAAAAATAGTTAAAATATTCCCAAGCTGGTTTTCATTTTCATTGCCTAACTTTGAATTAAATATTATAAACTTATTCTGTATTTTAATAATGAGTTTACAGATTTCGATCTGAAATAAAAACGTTTTACTGAAAATAGCTCTCGAATCTGCAACAATAACTACTCACAGAATTTTTTCCCAATATAAAACCAGCATTTATTATCGGACATCGCTAGTGGTTGTGAATATTTATAACAGCTCTAAAAGTCTTTTGATAAACGTGTTTCTGATAGCTCCAATGACTCGTTGCAAAAAATAACTCGTGCGAAATATCCTATTACGGTTCTTTAAGAAATCGGCACTTTAATAGAGGTTCGAAAAACTTTGTGTTAATATTCTTAGAGCATAGTCAGCTGCAAAATTAGTGCTTTTGGGATTGATTAAGCATATCATTTCATTTATTTAAGGTTCGAGGTCCCTCGAGGAATGACTTAAAATGTCCTTCCCGGACCTTAGCCAGAATACTTTAGATTACTGGGGAGAGCGTAATGTAGTATTTTATTTCGTGCCACCATCATACGAAAAAAAATCTGATGTGGCCAGCACATGACTTTCCTTATATAATGCAATGAATTTGCTAATTTTACAGTTAAAAAAAGTGTTATTCTTATAGTAGATACTTATATTTCTTCCAAGATATTGAATTTTCTTCAATTAGTCGTCATTTTCATTGTAGCTTCACTTTTATCCATTTGGCGAGATTTTCGTTAATTTGGCAACATTTAAAAAAGTCACCAAGTTAGCGACATTTCGCTAAATTCATCGCCAAAATCTCGCCAAGCGTTATGAACGGTGAAATAAGTTATTCTTACAACAGATAAATTACTATTGGCGTTCAAATACAAAAGTATTACTCAAAGTATCTTTTCTCGTGAATGGAACGATTTAGATCCATAAGAATCAGATCAACAAATTTATCGCATGATTTTTCATATGAAAAGTGAACCCGTTCCTTAAGAGATAATATATATTTTTATTTTACATGATTTTTTTGATAAATTTATTTGAAAAATGTGCAATATCGCGAGAACGGTTTATGCTAGCGTCCAAAAGTTTGTGTCAATCGTTTTCGAAGGAAAAACTACATAAGAAATGTGTATTTGCGTAACTTTTTTAAAGGTTTTGATTTCTTGATGATTTTTTCAAAATTTCACTCGAAAATTTAGGTGGGTTCTGAACATTCGATTTTGTTTAAAAACAATAAGCTTCCAGTATTCACAGATTGTGATTTTTGTACCAAATTTTATTCGAATCACTCAATTCGTTCGTGAGATATCGTCTCCACAGGCTCACTGACACACACACACACAGACATCACCTCTAAAAATGTTCGATTCGTGATCAGGGATGTTTGAAACGCGCTCCCCCGTCGAAAACTTGAATTCGAATTTTCGACCCCGTCCCAATACTTTCCTTATACATTATGTATATAAGGAAAGTAAAAATACTGCGTGTAAAAAGCCACTTACTAAAAGTCAATTTTCACACAGGCAGTCCTTGAATTGCAAGCATGAAGGAAGCAATTATGAAGAGAGCAATCCATGAAAGTATATGGACTTCGACTTCATAGATCAATAGATTTTAATGGACGTGTAACGACTCGTTAAATTTCTATTTAGGAAAAGAAAAAAGAAAAATTTAAATTTAAACGTTTGAATAAGTGTCAGTGTGTTTCATTACTGTCTATGAGACGAAAAATTTCAAAGTGTCTTCAAAGTGGCATCGACCGGTTTGTTTGGATTGGAATGTTATTCACACATACAGTCTTTGATTCTGTTTGCGACGATGCACTCGAATTTGAGCTGTGACTTGTAGCTAGACAGATTTCAGTGTGGATGCTCTCACATTTATGCATATTAACCTCTCAATAGATAAATAATTTGGCATCACGTCTGATGTTAAAATAGCAAAATTAAACACACATCCATAACAGAAGGTCTTTATTTCACTTCCTTAAGACGTACAAAAGTTTAAAACAGGCCATAGCGCTTTCGAGCATAAGTATGCTCTTCATCAGTGGCTACACGGAAATAAAGTTTGAATCGTTCATACATAGACCAGATATAGCGACAAAATTTGCATAAATGCAATCCACAAAAGAATCTACGTCTAGATAAGGATAAATCGTAAACAATTTTTCAAAAATTTTAACAAAAGAACAGCATATCAAATTACAATTTAATTACAGAAATCGAAAAAAAGGGAAGGGGTGGCAATCAAGCATAATCCCAAAGAGGAAGACGTCAAAGATAACTTTGCAGAGACATGATCCTGTTATGAATTTGAGTTACGCTTGGCGACTCATTCTCGACTTCATGCAATTCAAGTATCTGCAAAGTTATCTTTGACGTCTTCCTCTTTTTGATTATGCTTGATTGCCACTCCCCCTTTTTTCCGATTTCTGTAATTAAATTGTAATTTGACATGCTGTTCTTTTGATAAAATTTTTGAAAAATTGTTTACGGTTTATCCTTGTCTAGACGTAGATTCTTTTGTGGGTTGTATTTATGCAAATTTTGTCGCTATATCTGGTCTATATATGAACGATTCAAACTTTATTTCCGTGTAGCCGCTGATGAAGAGCATACTTATGCTCGAAAGCGCTATGGCCTGTTTTAAACTTTCGTACGTCTTAAGGAAGTGAAATAAAGACCTTCTGTTATGGATGTGTGTTTAATTTTGCTATATACTTCTCAATAGAGTTGTTATTAACTAAGCGTAAATAGTATTAATAAGCAATTAATATATATATATGTAATAGTAAGTAGTAAATATAAGTAGATGTAATTTTAATGTACAGGATGTATGTATATATATATATATACTATATATATATATATATATATATATACATCACTCACAGGCACACTCCCACATAATGGCTGTGCTGCCTGTGAGTTAATATCTCTATATTATAATTCACTTTCTATTTTATATTTCTGATTTATAATTCACTTGGTTTTTATTATTTGTCCTTCCACTAGCCAGTAGACACTTCCAATGGTGTCCATAGGTAAATACTATCGCCATTGTCAGAAACTGGCTATTCTATCAATTTTAATTCGAATTTTATGGCTGTCCTGACGAGAATGCAATTTCGAACTAACCGCCGTTTTCAGATGATTGTCCTCCATGTGTTGATCTTCAATCTTGAGCTACTTATTATTGCTTTTTCTCATTTTTGTCGTGTTTGCTTTTTATTTTATTTTTATATATATATATACCTTTTTGATTATGATATTTGTATACTCATCTTCCCCTCACACCCTTTCTATTATAGTGATAAGCTATCTTCTATTTTTATCCTTAGTCTTGGTCTATAAGTTACTTATTTGTAACAGATATGCTAGAGATGGGCTTTTTCCTACTTACCGTAGTTTATGCAGAGTTTTCGATTAAAAATTTCAATTTATATATATATATATATATATATATACAATTAACAATAATATATATTATTTATTACATATATAATTATTATTATTTATATATAATTATTAATTTAAAGTGTTGTATTTAAAGTTTAAAGAATATGTATATCTTACATTTTTAGATGCTTCTTTGCATGCTTCTGAACATTTCCTTACGAAACAAAAAACTTTTACCGAATGTATCACTTGAATATGCTGCGATATTGGTGCAGAAAAGTTTTCCCGGCACAAACCATCATCTGTCATCGAATATTGCGAACGGTTCTGAATATTTACCAGCGCTCTATATGTCTTTGGAGAGACGTGCTTCCTAACGCTCCGATAACCCCAAAGCACGTTACTCCACGTTTCGTCCGTCGCAGCAGAGTAAATCGGGCGAAATATCTGTTTCACACTGTTTGGGGGGGGGGGGGGGGTATCGCTACTTTAATAGACGCTCGAAGAATTTTGATTAAATATTCTTTGAGAATATTTAGCTGTGAAAAGAACGATTTTTGCATAATACAGGTCATTTCATTTGTGGAATGTCACTTATTGGATGCGAAATTTCTTCACGGTACTAAAATGCAAAAATTTGACGTGAACATCACATGACTTTTTCTGCAGACTCAATTTAAAGTTTATTTTCTTGTTTCCATACTGTAATTATTTTAGTTTCATCGCTAACTTTCATTCTTCTACAATGCATTACTTTGATTTTTTACGCAAATTATTTTTTCCGTAATTTATTAATTTGATTTTTTTCACACCCGTATTTGTTTTTTCATAATGTGCTAAATTGAGTTTTATCGCTCACTTTTTTCTTCCATTATGCATTAATTTGAGTTATATAGCCCACATTATTTCATCAATACTGTATTAATTTGATATTTAACACACTTTTTTTTCCATAATATATTAATTAGAGTTTTATCATACGCGTTCTTTCTTCCATGATGTGCTAAATTGAGTTTTATCGCTCACCTTTCTTCTTCAATAATATATCAATTTGAGTTGTATTGCTTAACGTAAGAGATAAAATAGATGCTTATTTGAAATTACATCACATTTAAATTTTAACGCTCTTATTTTTTCAATTAAATTAATTTCCTTTTCTTTTAAATTGAATGTTAATGATTTCCTGTTAATTGAGTTTTATCGCTCACCTTCCTTCTTTCATAATATATCAATTTGAGTTGTATTGCTTAACGTAACAGATAAAATGGATGCGTATTTGAAATTACATCATATTTAAATTTTAACGCTCTTTTCTTTTCAATTAAAGTAATTTCCTTTTCCTTTTAATTGAGTTTTAATGATTTCCTGTTAATTGAGTTTTATTGCTCATCTTCCTTCTTTCATAATATATCAATTTGAGTTGTATTGCTTAACGTAACAGATAAAATGGGTGCTTATTTGAAATTACATCACATTTAAATTTTAACGCTCTTTTCTTTTCAATTAAAGTAATTTCCTTTTCCCTTTAATTGAGTTTTAATGACTTCCTGTTAATTGAGTTTTATCGCTCACCTTCCTTCTTTCATAACATATCAACTTGAGTTGTATTGCTTAACGTAACAGATAAAATGGATGCTTATTTGAAATTACATCATATTTAAATTTTAACGCTCTTTTCTTTTCAATTAAAGTAATTTCCTTTTCCTTTTAATTGAGTTTTAATGATTTCCTGTTAATTGAGTTTTATTGCTCATCTTCCTTCTTTCATAATATATCAATTTGAGTTGTATTGCTTAACGTAACAGATAAAATGGGTGCTTATTTGAAATTACATCACATTTAAATTTTAACGCTCTTTTCTTTTCAATTAAAGTAATTTTCTTTTCCTTTTAATTGAGTTTTAATGACTTCCTGTTAATTGAGTTTTATCGCTCACCTTCCTTCTTTCATAACATATCAACTTGAGTTGTATTGCTTAACGTAACAGATAAAATGGATGTTTATTTGAAATTACATCACATTTAAATTTTAACGCTCTTTTCTTTTCAATTAAAGTAATTTCCTTTTCCTTTTAATTGAGTTTTAATGATTTCCTGTTAATTGAGTTTTATCGCTCACCTACCTTCTTCCATAATATATCAATTTGAGTTGCATTGCTTAACGTAACAGATAAAATGGATGCTTATTTGAAATTACATCACAATTAAATTTTTAACGCTCTTTTCTTTTCAATTAAGGTAATTTCCTTTTCCTTTTAATGTAATTAATTTTATTTTCCTTTAGTAATTTGGAACACTGTAACATGTCGCCAAATAGCTATACTATCGCCAATTACTATACTATCTAGGGAAAGGTTTATCTCTTAGAGTTATGAGGTTGGCGTTTTAAAATTTATAATAAAAATTACATATAAGGACACTTAATTATTACGTTTAAGTATATTTCATTTTTTATTTCAAATTTTGAGAATATTTGAGCAGCTTTGCATTCACTGTTCATCTCAACATTTGCCCTGCGTGTAAGCGTAGTAGTAACCTCGAAACCGCCTTTCAGCAGTGCTGAATGAACTTTCCGGTTAGAATCTTATCACAATTGGCTAAATATCATAGATATTGTTTATAAACAGCTGCAAATTCAGTCCATTTATAGCTTATTTTAGCCATTTTCAAAAGAGTACTGAATGTTCCAAAACAAATCTAGCAATAAAATGGCTAAATTGAAAACCCGGGTTCATGGCGATTTGATGATGATCAGATGAGCTTTTCCTTGCATTTATACAACGATTTGCTATATAATAGAAGTCATTTTAATATAATCCTGATCACTTAGAATTTTTTAACGTTGGACTGGATTAATATAACGCACAACATTTTTACTCGAATTGAGGTAACTATTTTTATATAAAAATATATATATATATAATTTTAAGGATTTTTATTCTTAGTATTCATCTCATCGCTAGCCGTGTATTGATGCACGTAATAACTACTAACTCACGGTCTAAGGTGATGACGCATGATCAATTTAACCATTTCTTACCATCAGCTATCTTCAGGTAATATATAACAGTGTATGAAAAACAACGCAGGCCATTTTTATCTGACAACATTCATCAATAAATTCTGCCTGCAAAATATGATTTTACACCAAATACCCAAATGTTAAAATATTAATGAAATTTGCTTAATAAGAAACAAGAAAGGTCAATCACGCATAAAGCATTGACTTGATACACTTTCCAAGCGCAATGGAATTTTATTTAAACATGTCTAAACGGCGATACATTCAATGGTAATATTTTTAAAACCACCACAATGCTAAAATAATTTATTATATTTGAAAACATAAAACTTCATCGGAAAAAATGAACTTTATTTAAATGACGCCATTGAAATATAAATCAACTGGCTCTCTATGCAGAAGCAGTAAATATTT
Organism: Amaurobius ferox; assembly: GCA_951213105.1. Lineage (NCBI taxonomy): Eukaryota > Metazoa > Arthropoda > Arachnida > Araneae > Amaurobiidae > Amaurobius > Amaurobius ferox. The sequence goes on from OX578153.1 coordinate 79,280,206, forward strand.
CATTCATACATTTTTATTCCATTTTTTTCATTCATCACAATACTACAATAACTTACTTTACTTAAAAACTTAAAACCATGGAGGTAAAAGTAATTTAACTCTATGTTTAGAACTTCATCGAAAAAGTCTGCTATAAAATCGTCTGCTTCTCTATGTAATATAATGAATATTTCATTCCTATCAGCTACATTGCAGACTTCAGAGCTATTTTGTGTTAAAGAAATTCAGCAATTCTTATACAACTCATCTTACAGCTTGATGTGTTTCCATAAGTGAAAATTTGGCCTCATTGTAGAAATAATCAAAGTTTGATGATCATTTAAACTCATATATATTATAATAGCGTTGTTTCAGAATATAGATGCGCAGAAAGTAAGCAAAAATAAAGCGGTTTTAGGACGGACACTTAATATAAATTGAAAAAAATAAAAATCACAATTACGACACAAGATAGATGACATTAATCATTTAAACTCAAATATAATGCAATTGTGTTATTTCAAAATATAGATGCTCAGAAATTGAATAAAAATAAAGCGGTTTTATGACGGATACAACACTAAATATAAATTAAAAATAACTTTAATTTATATTTAGTGTCAAAATTGTGACAAATCACGATTTTGACACAAGATGGGTGCCCCAGCAGCTCACTTTGTTGCTTATACCCTCGGGTGAGTCCGGCGGCCTGGGCCTTCTACCAGATGGGTGCCATATTTATTTTGAAGTGGGTCATGTGATTACTTCATATAATGTGTGAGTAATTATTATTTTAATTTTTATTTAAAAACTACCGAATATACTTTGAAATGTTTTCATATTTTCATGAGATATTTTGAATATTTCCTAAAACTTTCGAAGCAATTTGTGAATTGTAAATTCGCATAAAAATGTTTGGAAAAATAAGGTCCCATAAGCTTCAATGTATTTTGTTTTTTCAACCCGGCTTCAATCCAAATTATTTGGGTGATATTATTCATTTGTATTCCCATATGTCCCACAGGCAGTCTGAACAACATACTAAAATTTCATTTTGATAAAGTCATTTCTACGGCAGTTATCGTGCGAAAAGACAGACAGAATGAGCAAAGTCATAAACACTTTTCAACTATGTTGTAAAGTGTTGAACATGTGTATTACAGAATGAATCAGATCAGTTTTATACAAATAGTTCAAATACATCAGAACAGTTTCGCTCCGTGTTTCCTAAATTTGATTTAGCAGGATAAATATATTTAAAACGTATATATTAATATGTATTTTTTTATTATTCGCCACTTTTAGTGGATGTCAAAATAGTTAAGTCCGACGAACACCAAATTTGTCTTCCCCAAACAGAAAACTCCGCTGAAAATAGAAAATAGGATCTTACATCCACACGAAAATTAGTTCTAGAACGTTCTCCTAGCACAAACGATCATCTGTCATCGGCCATTTCTAAGCTGCTCTGAATATTTATCACCTTCCTGAACGACTTTGGCCAAACGTGATTCTAAACGCTCTGATAACCTCAGCATCGAAGCCGATTGGGCGAAAAGACTCTTTCAGCCAACTTGGAGTTCTCAGTGTTGAACGCTCCAACTACTTTGATTTAGTATTTTTAGACAATATTTAAGTGAGAAGAAAAAATGTTCACTGCTGTGTTTTTTTATATTTAATATTATTTTTGTTTCCCCCAATGTGTAGCATTGTTTTTATGTAGAATGTGTAAAACCGAGATAAATTTTTATAGTGATATTTGAAGAATTATAAGCATTTCATACTTTGTTACCTTGTGGGTTTTCGGAAATTATTTATTAAAATATGTATAAATTAAAACCGGTAGTTAACAGGATGGAATATATATTATGGTGGTAAACAATTTTTACTTTCGTTATATACATAATGTATAAGGGAAGTATTGTGACAGGGTCGAAAATTCGAATTCGAGTTTTCGACGAGAGAGCACGTTTCAAGTATCCCTGATCACGAATCAAACATTTTTGAAGTGATGTCTGTGTGTGTGTCAGTGAGTCTGTGGAGACGATAACTCACGAACGAATATACCAATTCGAACGAAATTTAGTACAAAAATCGCAATCCGTAAACACTGGAAGCCTATTGTTTTTATACGCAATCGAATGTTCAGAACCCCCCTAAATTTCCGAGTGAAAATTTGAAAAAATCGTCGAAAACTCAAAACCGCTAATGAAGTTACGTAAATAGACATTTATGTAATTTTTCATTAGAAAACGATTGAAATAAATAATAGAACGCTAACATGAACCGTTCTCGAGATATTGCACATTTTTCAAAAAGTTATCAAAAAGTTATATAAAATAAAAAAGAATATTTCCTATTGAGAAACATATTCACTTTTCATATGTAATACCATACGATAAATTTGGTAACATCATTCTCGTGGAACTAGCTCGTTCCTTTCAGGAAAAAATATACTTTGAGTAATACTTTTGTATTTGAACGCCAATAGTCATTTATCTGCTGTAAGAACAACAGAGATTTTGGTGACGAATTTGGCAGAATATCGCCAACTTGACATTTTTAATTGTTGCCAAATTAACAAAAATCTCGCCAAATGGATAAAAATGACGGTAAATCAATGAAAATGACGACTAATTGAAGCAAATTCAATATCTTGGAAATAATATACGTATCTACTATAAGAATAACATTTTTTTAACTATAAAAGTAGTAAATTCATTGCATTATATAAGGAAAGTCATGTTCTTCCCACATCAATTTTTTTAATTATCTGTTATCACCCACAATGGCAGCAACAACCTACAATGGCAGCAGCCTGCAATGGCAACAGCCTAAAATGGCAGTAACATTTTTTGATATCAGCATCTTCCCCGTTAAGTACTTTTTATTGAGTAAGTACAACACATGCATAAGTTATATAATTAAAATTTTCTTTTAAAACAATGTTTCTGGCTCCATCTTTTTAGTTGTCATTTGTTTATTTTAGAAGAAAAATTTGGATATGCGGAATATACATCATTTCTATTGTAAATTGTTTGTTAACAAAATGACCGATTGTTATTCATTACAAAACTACGAGTATAATGAATGTGCTGGGGACTAAATTAGTTTCCGCTACCTATATTACACAGAGAGATAACATCACTCAATTTCCATATGGCCTATTTTTGACCAACATTATTCCCCCTTTCGTTTCAATCCAAATCCTTTGGTTTCTACACATGTGTAGTGTCTCGTAACTATTTTCCATGCATGCGCATAAAATCCATTTTTCACGGAACCAACATCCAGCAAACCGGAGAAAGAACTGCCTCAACAATTTCGATTTTTATGCATTTGGTTAAAAATTTACAGAAATTCGGAAAAACGACTAATTAATTTTTTTTTTGTTAGAATCTGAAGATTTTCTATGAAATTTAGAATATTGTTAAAATTTGCTACTGGCTGTCTGTAATATTGCATTATTATTAAAGACTTTTCAAGTTAGAAGATTTTCCAAGCTTTTCCAGGTTGCGGTATCTCGCCAGCATTCCATGTGGAAGATAGTTTAAAAGCTTAAAACTGGTCCATGGATGCTGGTAAGCACAAAGAAAGAGTGTATCTAAGTGGAAGTTACGCAATTAAGTTTCCGGCAGATGATATTTCTTTCCCTGTTTTACATACTCCTAATGCGTACATACTCTTGTATATTTGGATGTATATTGGATTGTATGTGAAGCAATTTATTTTATTCTTCTGCAATTAGTCTTCATCCTGATTGATACTCCCTTATTTTATTTTATTTTTTTTACTTAAATTTTACTTCTTTCGTAATAGAAATGTCTTTCTTCTTGATTTAAATGAACAATTTTCTACCGAGTTTTTCTATTTTTTCTAGAGTGGTTTTACTGCCATTCATTTATCTTGTGAAAAAAGGTTATTTTGACTCTTAAACCTGATGATATATTTAAATATTTACTCTAAGCTGTTTTATTGATAAATCGTTTCAATTTTAAATAAGATTTTTGCCGTAGTTGGGAAGTAGAATATAGTTACAATATATATTGAATCTATTTTTCTATTTTTTAATATATGTAATACTGATTGTATAGATTTTTTGCCATTCAAAATTCTGCAGAAGTTCAAACACCCCCTTCCAGCGATCTTCCTAAAGGACAAAATATTTGCACACATATAGTACCAAATATGGTACAGAACCTAACGGAGCCGGTTTGTCGATTTACATCTGGAGGCTGAAAAAATATGGGTGGAGAGGGGAGGTCAAAAGTATTTCCCAGCGTTCCAGAAACTTCTCAGGTAAACTAGTAGGCTGGAAATATGTACACTTATAGTATCATCAACAGCACAGAATGTAAGGGATCTATATTTTCGTGTTTTCATACAGGGGATGAGTAGGAGAAGGTCGAAAGAACTTCCCATATTCCCAGAAGCGTTTCAATGACCTAGAAGACTGATACGTTGCACACGTTTAGTATCAACCCTGGACAGAGCATAACATAGTTAAGTTTCGATTAAAGTTATCATTTTTTAAGCAAAGCGCCGTACATTGTTAAACAAAAGATAACTTAGCAAAGCAAATCATACAGCTTATTTTTTGGAGTGTAAGTTTCTTCTTTTTTGACAGGTTTAAATACTAGTTTACAATAGCACCGATTTCGTGGGTTCGAGACACCTTTTGAACTCCAAATAAATATGTTGTGGGTTCCTCGAACCCCTAATGTTTTTGTGCATGTTTTGTGCAAAAAATGCATGCATACATTTTTTTTTGTTATAAATTCTTTAAGATTTTCATTATTCATTCCCTGTCTAACATATATAAAATGTGTATGGAAATTAACACCTCAGACTGTTTAAAGTATTCTGAATACATGATCTTATCCCGGATATGATTTAAAGATATATATATATATATATATATATATATATATATATATATATATATATATATATATATATATATATATATATATATATATATATATATATATATATATATATACTACAGTTTTAAAATTGGTGAAATTACCTAACAGTAAATTTAACGTTTTTTGCTACTTTTAACTTAATTAAGTTGGACATTAACAGTATATGTATATTGTATGCTATAATGTGTTTCGTCTGCAAAATCAAAATAAACGAAATAAATACTTATCTAGAGAGAATAAAGATTTTTCCTTAATTAACTATAATTTGCTTCATTTTAGAATTTCAGATATCTTATGGTACCAAATGCATGTGTTTGCTGCCAATATTAAATGTGCTGCAGAATTTCTGGAACCCCAATAATCTCTCAAGTCCACACCTATGGTAGTTTATATATAAATATTCAACAATCCTATGCCATACTTTTTATGCAGACAAAAATTTATCTTTCCAATTAAAGATTTACCAGAAATATATCTCCAATCTGAGGCAGTATTAGAACAGAACTGCTTCCCAAGCACAAACCATCAGCTGTCATATTGGGCAATACTAACGGCCGTAGCATTACTAACGTGGATATTTATAACTTTCCGGAACGACTTTACGCACAACGTGATTTCAAACGCTCGAATAAGTTTCCCCCATCACAGCTGATCGCGCGGAAACTCTTTTTCACGCAGGTTGGAATTCTCAGTGCTTAACTGGACGCTCCAAGAAATTTTGATTTAATATTCGTCACCAATGTCAAGGTGTTAAGAATAAGTGTTTCCGACAATAATTATTTATGGCGTTTTATCTGCTGGGTTTTTGATGTGAAATTTCTTTACTGCATTGTCATCATGCTTAATAAAGGAAGATGCCTGTGTGCCTGCCTGTTTAGTCTGTATTGGGGAATCTACCCTAACAGCATTTTTTTCACCGTGACGTAAAATTTACGTCACACTGTGACTTTGGGACGTCACAGGACGTCGCAGTACGTCTCGGCAATGTCATTTTGAGGTCACAGCGAAGTCATTTTGGTCATTTTCATGGTCGTTTGTGACGTCGCATATTAACTTGTGAAGTCACATTGTAATTGCCATTGTAATGTCGTCACATTGTTACGTGTTAATTAAATTGTGTAAACGTCACAGAATATAGTCACAATGAAGTTACAAAGTCACTAATACGTAACTTCGCATAGAAGTCACAAATATGATGTCACATTGTGATCCAGGTGTCACGTAACTACAACGTCCCTGTCACACATGTGACGATCTTTGCTGTGAGGGTAAGCGTTGCACGGCAATTAAAATTTGGTAGGTAAGTACTTCAGGACCTGAATAGGTGCAGCACGTTGTTATGTTTTTAATTTCTGAATATATCTTTTAGTTATTTATTTTATAGACTCAAATTCCCATTGCAACCACTAAAATCACTATAAAACGTTTGGAGAAAAAGGCGACTCGAATTTCATTCGAAGCACGATAGATCATAGGCAAACGTATCGCGGACGAAACAGGGAATTCCAGACGGATGGCGCTTCGGTAGTAAGATTTAAAATTCAGAAATTTAAAACCCCGTGTTTTACAAATAGAGATTTAATTTTGAAATATAAGATTGTAACAGTATTGCAAGCATTAGCTGAAAAATATCAGGGTTCTATGATACTAAATTAAAAAATTAGCAGCTAAGGCATTAAATGGCTGTAATATATATATATATATATACATATATACAAGGTGATTCAAAAGTTCGGAGCAAAAGTAAAACGCTATAAAAAATATTTATGGGTCGGAGAGACATGCGGTTTGCAGATTAATATTCACCGTGGTGGGGGATTTTGTGTGGCATGGAAAAATAATTAGTTTAAACTCCCGACACTCGGGGGGGGGGGCAGATAAAGCCATGGAGATGACTTATGCATGGAGGTGATTGCACACATGACTGTCCTGCGAGATCCCCAGATCTCACGCCCGTGATTTTAAGTATACCCCACAAATCTGGGGATCTCACAGAACAGTCATGTGTGCAATCACATCCATGCATAAGTCATCTCCATGGCTTTATCTGCCGCAGCCCCCCTAGTCTCGAGAGTTTGGACTAATTTTTTTTCATACCACACAAAATCCCCCACCACGGTGAATATTAATCTGCAAAACGCATGTCTCTCCGACCCATAGATATTTTTATAGCGTTCTATTTTTGCTCCGAACTTTTGAATCACCCTGTATATATATATATCCTAGTAGAAGTCTAATATTGGCAGCAAATATTTAAAATATGGAACCAATATGAAGAAGTGGACATTTTGGCGGAATTGACCCAATATTGGATTAAAATATTGGAACAATATTACGCCAATATTGGCGTGCCTTTGCAAATATTTCCAATATAGTGCCAAGATATATAATATTGGGTCCAATATTAAACCAATATTAAATAATACTAGGGCATATATATATATATACATATGTTGTTGCTGAAGCACAATGTTCTGTTCTGCGCCTCCTCTTTCGCCTATCTCGAAGACCAGGTGATGAAAATACAGTGCATGACGTCAGCATGACGTGGGAATAGCGTGAGTCCAGGGTTTTTCAGGATTTTCCAGTGAAAGAAGGATATCCAGATTTGGCCAATTTGGCGACATTTGGCGACATCCGCAATGTTTCAGAAACTTCTCGATAGAACGATTACTCTTTGAAATATAGATATTTCCAGAAGTTTCTATAGAGATACTATAAAAAAGACTAACATTTTGAGAATAATATCGCTTACTCTGTGTAATTAGTGGAACACTTAAGTGCTCTTTCGTTGTATGTTGTATATATATATATATATATATATATATATATATATATATATTGACTTAAATTATTGTGTTTAATTTGATAATTATACAATATACAATACGGCTGTCCCTGCTTTTTCTCATATTTGCAAATACTTATACAAACATTTCAAACTCTAATTTTTTTTTCTGCATAATTCGTTTCTACAAATGTCCACATATTTTTCTAAAAAAAATACTTCTCGGATATTCGAACCAAAACTCTTTCCCGGAGCATTTTATCATCTGTCATCAGGCATTGCCAAAGGTCGTGAATATTTATAGCATTTCTAAACGACTCTCGTGAAAACGCGGAACCAAACGCTCCGATAACTCTCCGCTCCGGCACATCTGATCGCGGGGCAGGTTTCTTTTCTGCAGCTTGGAGAATCCCATACAGAAGCTTGAAAAACTTTGATTTTGTATTCAAGACCAATATCTACGTTTCTAAAAGCGAAATTAGGCGATGATTTTGCAAAGTTTTTCAGGCTCTGGATATGAAGCAGTCCATTGTGCTTCCTGTAGTGAAATGATTAATAATAGTACAATAATAATTGTGGTTTTAGGAGTCATCTGTAGTGGTGATACTGGCCTCGTGACAATGTCCATAAGCGAATGTGAATAGAAGACTCTAAAATGTTAAAATGTTCATTGATGCTTCCAACAACTGCCATCACTTTCAATGTCATAAATATAACAAATTTTAATAATACTTTAAAATTATTTTTGTTAAAAGTATTTAATTGTTGAGATGGCATAAAAGTTTTAGTACCGAATTCAAATATGAAAAGTTCATTGTGTTTTCAGTGGTGAAATTATTAATCATAGTATAATAGTAATTGTCGTTGTGGAGAAAAAACTGGTGTGGTAATGGGGAACATAAATGAATGTGAACAAACAGTAAATTCTAAAATGTTCTTTAAACAGTTAACTGTGTTCACACTTTTAATGGCTTAAGTATTCCAGATTTTAACAATATTTCAAAATTATTTTTGTTAAAATTATTTAATAATTAACACGACGATAACTAATAATTGACACAATATTATTTAATAATTGATTGACGTAGGTTTAGTAGCTAATTAAAAGATGAAAAGAATGGTAATTGTCTCTGTAAATCAATGGATAGATAGAACTTCTTTAAATTAAATGAAGATCTGTGGCTAAATCCCCCGCTGAGACATTAGTTATTTACAAAGTACAATATCAATAGGCAATGTAAAATTTTTTTGCAAAGCATTTAGGGAATAGCAGTAACTGAAGTACAGATATGGATATGTTTCAAGACACATACTAAAATATTGGTTAACAATGCTAATTAAAGATATAAAGTATAAAAAGTATTATTTGTGTGAAATCTCTTAGTTTAAAAAATTTTAGAATTCCAAACTTTTCCCATGACAACACCAAGAAACAATTTCATGTTTGGAAAGATAGGTATTTAACACCTTAAATGAATTCAACACCTGAATATTGACTACCATAGATTTCCTACCATTCGTCCCCCTCCCAAGAGAAAGCGCCCATCTCCCATTCTTGCCTCGATTTGAATTTCTGAAATATTCTGTCAAACAGTTGCAGAATCCACTTCAAAGATTAGAGCTTGCAATATCGTCCCAATAGCTCAACGGTAGAGCGTCGGCTGGCCAGTTTGGAGGTCCAGGGTTCGAGTCCCGGTTGGGGCGGTAAGGTTTTTTGCAATGGCGCCTGAACGAATTAACCCTATAGGTTAGTGCAAGAAGTTGTCGGAAGTACGAAAGTAACCTTAGTACGACTAGCACGAATTCTGTGGACTCTGGAATATGGAGTGCCGATAAACTATAACGACAACGTAGGATGCCAACCTGGGTAAATGTAGTAGTAGCAGGATACTATCCTGGGTAAAAATAGTAGTGGCAGGAGAATAATCAGAGGTAAAAATAGCAAGGAGGTGATCAGGCAGATTGCCAGTTGCACGCCAATCTGACATAAAGAATGGAGCGTTGGTTGGCCAGTTCGGAGATCCAGGGTTCGAGTCTCGGTTGGGGCGGCAAGGTTCTTTACACAGTCCTCCATAAAAATTGAAATAAATTTGAAAAAAGTATAAAATAACTCGTCGTTGAACAAAATAAGTTTATTGATATTAATGTTGCGACGCAACTGTGTTCCCTTTGGCGCTTCCTCTTTCATTTCTCTCAAAGGCCAGGCGAAGAAAACACAGTCAATGACGTCAGCATGACGTGAGTACATCATGTAAGCCTAGGGTTGCCAGATTAAGCAATTCATCGCCAATTTGGTGACATTAAACGACTTCCGGAATGTTCCAGAAACGTCACGTAATAACGATTCGTCTAAGTGATAAGGAAAGGTTTCCAGAAGTTTCTATAAAGAGACTATAAAAATACTCATATCTCCATTAGATTGGAGTTGACGAAATGACGTGACAAGACCTACATTGGACTGTGATTCTTGTCAATATTTTGAAAACAGTAGCAGCTGCTTTGTTGTTGTTGTTGTTGAGACCCAGACTGTCCGAACTACCAGAGCAGCTGTTTTGTGAAATTATTTTCGTCAATATTTGGAGAATAATATCGGTCATTCTGTGAAATTAGTGGAGCATTAAAATGTTGTTTGATTGTATATTGTTCCTGTTTACGTTGTGATAAATGTAAGTTATCCAGATAAATGTAAATAAATGTAAGTTATCCAGAAAATTGAACTCGTTCTTGTATCCTGTGATTCTAGAGAATACGTTCGTAACAATAATATACTTTATTTATTTTTGTTGAAAATTCCAAGTAATCCTCTTTCCATTTACATACTCCGATTTTTCGTTCTATTTGAGGGAGCCAAACCGGCAGAATTCTGCTTGTTTGGCAGAAAGTTCCTAATAAGTGTCCCACATAACTTTTCCCTGATTTCCGTAGCATTTGAGGGGGCGAATTGACAGAATTCTATGGTAAAGGTATTAACATAAAGTTCCTGTTGCATCCAATCAAACACTATGTTTCCTAAATTGTGTAAAATAGACCTTGTCCATAATCTATCCCCCATAGAATACTCAAAACCGGCAGCTTCACGTTCAGTCAAAGTTGTTTAATAAGGTGATATATATTCACTACCGTTAATAATACCAGATGACAGATGATTGTTTGTGCCGAAAAAGCTACTGTGAAAAAATAACAGGGGATTTGAGATCTATTTTTGGCAAAACTTTTATGTTTGGGGTTGAAAGCTCTTGAGTGCATACGGAGAATATGAAATATGCTTTCGGCGCTATTTGTTTCAAAATTTGAACAATTGAAAGAATTCATTTTTTGTAAGTTCCTTTAGTATGATCCGTAAAAGCATTCATATATTGCTCAGATTAGGGTAGATCGTACCGCTGATCGTCCCAGGCTGGAGGGCGAGCCTATAAAGTCTTGAGCAGCTGTTTCTCTGGCCGAGAAAACTTAAATTTCTCAATAAATTCAAAAACCGGCCAAGGTGATTACAGTGGCTAACAGGTACATCCGCTTCATTTTGCGGGAAAATGTGGCAAGAAAATCCTGAATAGAAAAATCTATAGAAAATGTGCAAAAACATTGTTACAAATTATTATTATGTACCCCCATGGAGATTAAAGAGACTGACAGATACATCCGCCAGATTTCGTGAGAAAATGATGTTGAAGATTAAAGTATACCAAATTTTACAAAATAAACAACAATCCTTAATACAACGTCTTAAGTACGACATATTTAAAGTACAACATAGTCTACATTATTACATATCATACTTATTAACACTTTACAACATAATTGAAAGTGTTTATAATTAACACTTTACAACATAGTTGAAAGTGTTTATAACTTTGTTCATTCTGTCTGTCTATCCGTTAGCACGATAACTGCCGTAAAAATGGCTTTATCAAAATGAAATTTTAGTAAGTTTTTCAGACGGTCTGTGGAACCTATGGGAATATAAATGAATGATATCCAATTAGTTTTTTATAGAACCCGGATTGAAAAAATGAAATACATTAAATCCTATTGGACCTAATGTTTCAAATATTTTTTAAGCAAATTTAAAATTCACAAATTGCTTCGAAAATGTTAGGAAATATTCAAATTATCCCATAAAATATATAAAAAAATTTCAGTAAAATATGTTAGGTAGTTTTTTAAATAAAAATTATTTATTATAGGGAGAGAAACAAATTCAATTAAATTCTGACTCTCGTTATATCCTTCAGAAGGAAAATAGAGATATATTATATAATAAATATCTTTCCAAGAGTTTAATTATTTTATATATGAGAACTGTTCCACATTTTAAAATAAATATGGTAGATAACAAATTTTTAAATAAAATAAATTATTATAGTATTATGATGAATTAAATGATTGGAAAAATGATTATGAATGAAATGCTGCTTTTATATAGAGGCGATTTATATTTCAATGACGTCATTTGAATAAAGTTCATTTGTTTTCGATGAAGTTTTCAAATATCATAAATTATTGTAGTGTTATGATAATTTAAAAAATATTACCGAGGAATGTATCGCATTTTAGAGATGTTTAAACCAGACAATTTATATTTCAATGCCATCATTTGATTGAAGTTTATTTTCTTCGGTGAAGTTTTCAAATATAATAAATTAATGTAGTATTGTGATAATTTTAAATATATTACCGAGGAATCTATCGCATTTGAGAGATGTCTGTATAAAATTGCATTGAAGTTGGAAAGTGTTTCATAACGCTTTATGCATGATTGATCTTTCTTGTTTTATTATATATAGTAATATTATATATTTATCTTATTATATACTTATTTCATTATATATAGTTTACAATAAGTATATAATAATATTGTAGATAGTACCGCTGGTGTCTGGTTCTAGACACAAGAGCTCCACAGATATAATTACTGCGGAGAGAGGGAGGATAATCTTTTTCTCGGTGTAATGTAAGGCCAATACTCTGCTATCTCCGTCTATCTTCTCAAGTTCATCATTTATATTATCGCATGGTCTTTTATTTCGTATGCTAAGGTATCAAAATATTAACCGGGTACCAGAATACATTCTGGAAGAGGAAATATCTTTTGGAGTTATGTCTACATAGAGTCATAGATTTTTGGATTTTAAGACAAATCCTGAGCGCTCTGTCATGCTCGAATACACGAGTATCTGGAGAAATCACTATAGTACTTACATATGTAGGTACTATAGTGATAATCTTCGTGTGCAGGTTTCCTGGATTTTTTTGTACATTAATATTTCACATACTGTTTGAGTTCACTTTTATCATATTCAGTATGAGAATGAAGAAGAATGTGTTTTTCTATGAATTTTCATTCACAAATAATTATTTTAAAAAATTCTTAAAATAGTTCAGAAAAATTACCAAAGGTTTTACTTTTATTTGTTACTAGTTAGAGTATCTCGAGGGTTACTGTGAACTTTAGATACTAAAAGTCCTATACCGAGTTTAGTTTTTATGAGTTTTTTAATAGTTATTATAGTAGGAAAATACCGGTGCTTAATATTTATTAAGTGTTATAGGAAATTTATTGGTGTCTGGGACAGAAAATTGTATTTATTTTATTTATTAAAATTTTAATCAAAGATTCTTACGCAGATGTTTTTCAATTATTGGGTGTAACCTTGCTATTTAAAATAAATGAAAAGAATTAAAGTATTAGTAACCAAATGGAAAGATAAAAAAGAAATAAAGTTTTAAAATTGTCATAACTATGAAATCAAATACTAAATTTACAAAATAAAGATACTTTTTATTAATTGCAATATTTTGTAATTTGCCTTTTGGATGTTGTGTTATACTGATAATAAAAAAAATAATTTCACATAAAAACTATTTTTCTATAAGAGGACTACATGTAAGTATCAAGCACCGTAAATTTAAAATTTACAATTCCATGTACAGATTTTAAAATCAAATTAAAGTTAGAATCATAGACAAATTATGTCTCAAATGTCATAGTTCCAATTTAAAGTTTTCCTGTGTTATATCGATTTAAACATTGAACTTTACAAAAGTTCAATGTAAATATTAATTAAATATTAAAAATAGTAAAAATTAATGTAAATATTAATGAACTTTACAAAAGTTCAATTTCTGCAGAAACAAGGCCTTTAAGTTCTGATGTATAGAGTAAGCATCATAGATCAATGTTATTATTGTTTAATTACGTATTATTGACAATTTTAGTTTTAATGAAAAGATTAACAATCTATTTATGCCATTCGTTTTTATACTATTGTAACCCTTTAATATGGCGTAATAAAAAAAATATTTTTTTTCGAAATTTCTTTGTTTTGGACACCTCTTAGCTAACATTCTTTACAGATCTATATTTTCGTCAAAACTCTTGATAGCAATGTAAATATTAATGTCCCCCATTGTACAATTTTAAGAGTATATTTTTTATTATTTATTCAACTTATGATAGTTTCGAGTGATGTTCTAGGGTAAATTATTTCGTTGCTTACTGTTTAAGAACAAAATATTTTTAAAAGCTTTTTTTTCTCTGTTTATCCTTAAATTGGTCAAAATTCGGTCAAAAATTTTAATGTGGTAAAATTATTGATCTCATTTATTCTATTTTTCAAATTTGTAATTTATCTTATATAACAGACCTTCTTTATGTAATTATATTTCATTGTTATGGTACATGTAGTTTTTTTTCGAATAGTTTTGTTGTTGTTAGTCGCTAATTTCCTTTTAAGGGTAATTTGTGACTTCATGTATGCCATCGCTCATAAGTAACAATGCATTTAATTCTTATATATCACATTTATAATTGTCAGTAGAAAAGCATATGGAAATCACCGTAGCTCCTTTATACAGGGTGATCGTAAACAGTTTCATTAATAAAAGAGAGGTGATTGCAAACTCCTTCAATGAAAATAGAAGGGGGGTAGTACACAACAAGATAAACAATATTTGCAGTTGAACTTAGGGTAGCATTCCACTCATAGTACCAGAGAAATAAAGCTACATACCCATATTTAACTTTCAACACTGAAGAAAATACACTTAACTAACTAAGGCGTTTCATATTTCCATTCATATCAGAGAAAGACTCAAAGTAGCTGCTAGAAGTCGCGTCCGAGGGCATTTGCACAGACGACAGCGGCGAATGAAAGACTGTCGCATCCTCTCGCAGACTCCTGGTGGGACGTTGATCTTGTCAGCAACAACGATTCTCGTGACGACATATTTCAGGGAGTCCACGGGTATCTCGTACATCGATGTTTTCATGTGCCCCAAAAGAATAAGTTCAATGAAATAAGGTGTCGAGGAGTGTGGAGGCCAAGCCACGGGTCCACCTATTCCAATAGACCAGCTAGGATATGCTGCATTTATGAGGTATCAGACCTCAGTGTAAATGTATGCTGAAGGATCAACTTAGATATGTAACTTCACTCTTTTCTGACACTATGAGAGGAATGCTGCCCTAGGTCCCATTGCAAATATTGTTCAACTTGATATGTACTATCAATCCTCTGTTTTGTTGAAAGGGTTTATGAGCACCCTGAATAATTTGCTGCTATGTGACAGTTGTCTCATGTGACAGTTTAAGATGCTAAAAATATTTAAATTCTGCATATATCGTTGTATCTTTCAGTTATGCATATAACGCAGACTATACAACAGTTATTACAGTCTTTTATATAATATCTCAAAGCCACTTGTGCTCGGAACTTTTCTTAGTCAATATTTAAAACTCCATCATACGTATCTGCTGATCATCTAAAAAAAAAGCACGAAATAATGTTTTTATACGAATTTTTTTTTAAGCACACATTTGCTAGCGTTAGCAGAAACGGAGAAGAAACGGATTATTGTTTGAAACCGGAAAAGAAGCTTTAAAAATATTTCAGGTGAAACTGAAATAAAAATCATTCAGGGATTTTTGACGTCAGACAGAATTCCTACGTTTTGTATAAAGGAGTTTAAAAATATAATTCGATCCATTTTAAGATAATTCCTCATCCAATTCACAGTTTTGGTGAAATGCTATTTTATATACTTATTGTTTAAAACGATGAGCGGATTAGCATTTTCGCAAATTTGAAAAACCGAAAGTTCTAATATTAATTGCCATTTGTTTTACTTTAGTAAATTTTTATTTTGTGATATTAAAGACTCACTATCTTATTACTTACCCATACTATGTAATATTGGGAAAGTATTGTTTTCACGATAATTTTAAAATTCGAGATTTTGATGCCGATATATATTCTAAGACCTCCAGAACACGCTTTGACTATTTTTGGAGTGATGTCCGTTTGTCCGACTGTGGTCGATTTCCTGTGTACATGATAACGGCCACAAATATTAACGGATTTTTACGAAACTTTATATGCGGGTTTATTTTCTAAAAATTTAGAATTAGATAGAACTTTTTTTATATTCGAGTGAAAACTTACAAAAATATTAAATTTCGAATATATTTTGAACATAGCAGTATAGTACAAATTTCGACATATTTCAATGACCACGAGACTTGATAGGTTCATTTATTTTTGTAATAAATACCCGCGATACAATTTTATTTTCGTTTATTTTGTCACTAGGCCCCTTCAAGGGACAAATTACCCCCCACCCCCGGATAATACATTATCAAACGTGGTATCAATGGAAATATTTCTTAAGCCCTTTAAAGTGAGACCCTTCAAGGGGAAAATTACCTCCCAACCCCGGAGAATACATTGCCAAACGTGGTATAAATAGAAATATTTGCTAAGCCCTTTAAAGTGCAGGGTGACACACTCCATCATTTAGACTACCTATTCAGATTTTATAAGAAATCTGTTGCAAAATTTGAAGCAGATAAGGTAAACAATTACTAAAAATGGATTCAGATATGAAAAAGTCGAGTTGAGCAAGACATTTTTGTTCTAGGTTTCTTATTATGTCAACACTGCATTTTCGAATCAACGAAATTACGAATAAAATTGCCTTTAACTCCCCCCCCACCCCCACTCAAAACTATCTGGCACTTGAATGTTAATCAAAGACATTTTGATGAAATTGGTTTGGTATTTTACGGTGCAGAAGATACATATGTATAACATTGTCTCTAATGTGTGTGTGCCTTTTCAGTACTTCCAGACCCCCATTCGGAGATCTAAACAATTGAATTTTTGCATACTTACAGTACGAGCCGTAGATCAGAACCTAACAAAGACGGATATTCGATCCTTCCTCTGTGGCAGAAACATGACTGTTTCAAAAAGTCTTTCAGACCATTAACCTTTTGCTTACGGGTGGGACAGCGTTTATCCCAAACGAAAAACCTCTCAAAAAGACAGGTATTTGACATACCATATCCCAGGGGTCGGCAACCTGCGGCTCGCGAGCCGCATGTGGCTCTTTTGATGTAAAGTTGCGGCTCTCCAGTTCCATACGGAAAAATTAATATTTCATTATCAAAACCCTTAAAAAATAAGAAAATATATTTTTAAGTACCTAATTTCTCAATAGCTTCTATTTTTATAATCGTTAATTACAAATCGCTACGCTTAACATGACCGTAATGAGATAAATTTGAACTATTGTTTTGTTCTTAGAGATGAGACTCCGTGACCATGTTTATCTTTCAGCCAATTGAATTTCATTTCCGTCTCACCCAAACAGCCATCGTCTAGAGTCTAAACAACACGTCTAGGCTCTAGACGTGTTGTCAGTCAGTCATCCTCGGATATCGCGGTCGACGTTACGTTGCATGTGTGTTAATTTAATCGCTTGCGGTTTTTGCGTGTCTATTCTCTTGTTGTTTCAAGAAGAATACGATTTAGAAGAGAATTATCTTCTCAAATGTATGTACGCGTATAATATAATAAAATCAGTAACAGAATTGAATTACATATCTGAGGATCGTGCTAACGAAGTAATAATGGTAAATAAATTGTTTGCCGTTTTAGATAGCTAAGTAAAATTTTAAAAAGTCATTTTTTCAGCTCCGCGCCAGCATGGCGTCTGGTAAAGGAAAGAGAAGAACTGAAGAAGAAAACCAATAATTCAATCAGGATTGAACGGAGTCGTTTGCATTCATATGCAACACAGATGGCCTTCCGACTTGTCTCATTTGCCACGAAAAACTCGCACACAATAGGAAGTCAAATTTGGAGAGACACTTCACTACAAAACATACCCAGTTTGCTGGTAAATATCCAACCGGTGACGCATGAAAAAAAGCTGTTGAAGAGCTCAAAAAAAAAAACAGCAGTCAAGTTCCATGCTAAGTAACTGGGCGCAATCTTCCAATAATGTAAATCTGGCAAACTTTGCAGTATCATTAGAAATTGCAAAAAGAGGAAAACCACTCACAGATGGTGAGTACGTCAAAGATTGTTTTATACGTGCATCTGGAGAACTGTTTCGTGATTTTAAAAACAAAGCAGAAATCATGAAAAAAATCAAAGATTTGCCATCATCTGCTAAAACAGTACAAGATAGAACTGCTAAAATGTCTTCAAATGTAACACATATGCAAGTGGAAGACATTCAACTGGCTTCTGCCTTATCACTTGCTATAGATGAGTCTTGCGACATAAAAGACACGGCACAAGTTACCCTTTTCGTCAGGAATATGTCGTCCCAAGGTCCAAAAGAAGAACTGCTAGGATTGCTACCGCTCTCAGGGCAAACTCGTGGAGAAGATATAGCAAATGCTGTGCAAAAACGCCTGGAAGACAATGGAATCGATATAAATAAAATCGTTTCTATAGCAACTGATGGAGCCAGAAGTATGACAGGAATACATAGAGGGGTAACATCAATTCTTCAGAAAAAAATAAATCACTAAATTCTAACGTTTCACTGCATAATTCATCATGAAGCGCTTTGTGCCCAAACATTTCCGGCCGAAATAGTTGAGGTCATGAACTTGGTAATTAAGATTATTAACAGCATCTTGGCAAAAGCTCTCTACCATCGCCAGTTTAAAGATCTCCTTGCAGAAATAGATAGCCAGTTTTCTGACCTACTTCTGCACAATAAAGTGCGATGGCTTTCCAGAGGTAACGTATTGCAACGTTTTGCTTTGTGCTTGAGTGAAATAAAAATATTCCTCAATGAAAAAAGCATTGACCATCCCGAATTGGAAGAAAACAAATGGCTGCAAAAATTCAACTTCATGGTAGATACCACAATGAAACTAAATCTAAAACTCCAAGGAAAGGGCAACCCAGCCAACGCCTTGCTTGAAGAAGTAGTTTGTTTCGAAAAAAAATTACTTCTTTTTGTTGAAGACATGGGAAGCGGTAAATTACTTCATTTTAAAAATCTGAAGCAATATCGCGATGAGACCAATGCAACTATTGACACGAATTACTTCAGCCTAGCTTTAAAAAACATGAAGGATGGATTCACTGAGAGATTCGAGCAATTCAAAACAAACAAAAGTACTCTCGCGTTTATAGTAAATCCTCTCAACACAAATGCAAATGAGATCAACATTGAGCCATTTGGAATTGATGCTAGATCGCTCCAAACGCAATTGCTAGATTTGAAAAGGAAAGACTTGTGGAGTGGCAAGTTCACAGAACTCAAGAGCCAGTTGGAAGAGTCGGGGGTCCAGAAATGCATGCACATCGCGCAGCACAAGTGGACAGCTCTAAAAGAAATTCCTAGAGTTGAGGCCCTCATATTCGGCGCATGGAATAGTCTTCCAGAATGCTACAGTGAGGTGAAGAAGTTGGCATATGGAGTGCTGACGATCTTCGAGTCGACATATTCGTGCGAGCAAGCGTTCTCTTGCATGAATATAATAAAAAGTAAAGTTAGAAGTCAACTAACAAATAAAAATCTAGAGTCGTGCTTGAAACTTAAAATAACAAGTTATAAGCCAGATTTAATAAAACTTTCAAAAGGCATGCCAATGCTCCCAATGATGTACCTATCTATATTTGTGTTTTTATATGAATAAATAGTATTCCGTATTTAAAGCCGTTTATTTTAAATCAAAATCCAATATATATAAGCAAATACTATAATATTGAAACGAAAATTTTTAGTGGCTCTTTAAAAACTGGGAAATTTTGTAAATTGTAACTTTTGGCTCTTCCGTTTCAATAGGTTGCCGACCCCTGCCCTATCCCAAACAGTTCGATCCCCTTTACAGACATTGGCGTCCATGGACGCCAATGCTTACAAACGGGGATCGAACTGTTTGGGATAGGGTATATTGAATACCTGTCTTTTTGAGGGGTTCTTCGTTTGGGATGGACGCTGCCCCAACCGTAAGCAAAAGGTTAAGCATTTCCTCAATAATCTACAGTGCTGAATTTTTGCACAATTATAGTATCTAGACGTCTACGATCAAAACTTGGATTTTCAATTTCCTTCCTTCCGAGATTGCAGAAAAGTATGTTTCCCTTAAAGTTTTCCCAAAACCTCCAAAAGCCCTTAATTTTTTTTTTTAAATCCTCTAAAGCTCTTGGGTAACTTAGAAGACTGAGTTATTACGAACTTATATTATAGACTTCAGAGGCAGATGTTCGAATTTTCCCTCGAAGATAGTCAGAACGAAGAAGGGTCAATAATTATTTCCAGAACCTCTGAAGGATCCCCTGTAATTATGAAAGGTGAAATTTTTCACATTTATAGTTTAGACCAAAATACAGAATCCCACAGAGACAATTTTTCTATTAAGATGACTATTTCTGGCGCTTAAGAGTTATACATTGTTAAAAAAATAAAAATATTTGAAAACAATTGCAGCCTAATTATTGCAATTCAATTTTTTAAGAATGATAATTTACGCATTAAATGCCAGCGTAGAATATTTTTCATACCCTGTCTTTAAAGTAACGATGAAGATTGACAATTTCAGGCATTTCAACAGCAAAATTCTGTATTACAAACAGTCGCTATATACACTCACGGACAATGAAAGTTGCACACCAAGAATGAAGAACAGGATGGACCTGAAATTTTATAGATGGGAGGATACAGATTAATAACATAGATGATTATAAAAACGTTCAGAGGGAGCTGTGGTACGCAGTCCGGTCATTCTCAATAGCGCGTTGCACTGCCCCGTGATGTGATACAAGCAGCTATACGGTCTGTCAACTGGTTCCACACATACTCGATAGGGGACAGGTCTAGGGAGCCGGAAGGCGATGAAAGTATCTGGACATAACTCAGGCAGGACAGGGCGACCCGAGCCATGTGCGGCCGGGTACTATCCTGCTGGAATTGCGCACCTGGAATCCCAGCAACGAATTCTAGCACACGAATTCTAGCACAACGAATTCTAGCACACTCATCCACGTACTGCTGGCCCATAAATGTTCCAAGTACCACTACTAGAGAGGATCGGCTTTCGTAGGCTATGGTTATCCAGTCCATGATGCCCACAGTGGGGCTGGTGTAGTTTTTCTCCTACCTTCAGCCACGTGTGCTATTCCACCTCAGATGCTAAACTTGACTTTAATAAGTGAAGTTTTGCGTTTTGATTGTCTTGGAGAAAAAGGATGTTTTTATCTTCAAAACTGGTTGAGCTCTATATTTTGTTGCATGTTGTATCTATACAAATATTTTATATTAAGTGTTTTCAACACCAGTTTGTATTTTAATTAATCGTTCTTTATTAAAGTGTGGAAACCTCACATCTACATGACTACGCTCGGACATATTTTCTGAAAAGCCAAAGTAACCGAAATATGTTCATGCATTTTCAAAACGTACTTCTGCTTCCAAAACTTGATTTCGAACTTTTCCTGAAAAATAATACTTTATACAGTAGTTGATGAAGTAAAAATAATTCCACACATTTCTTTTCCCTGCCTTCTTAGTTTTATTACTTCTTTTATTTCTATTTGATGCGATGTTGGCTTTTCCCCTACTTTCAGCCACGTGTGCTATTCCACCTCAGATGCCAAACCTGACTTTAATACGTGAAGTTTTGCGTTTTTGATTGTCTTGGAGAAAAAGGATGCTTTTATCTTCAAAACTGGTTGAGGTCTATATTTTGTTGCATGCTATATCTATACAAATATTTTATATTAAGTGTTTTCAACAACAATTTGTATTTTAATTAATCGTTTCTAATTAATGTGTGGAAACATCACATATATATAACTACGCTCGGACATATTTTCTGAAAAGTCAAAGTAACCGAAATATGTTCATGCATTTTCAAAACGTACTTCTGCATCCAAAACTTGATTTCGAATTTTTCCTGGAAAATAATACTTTATACAGTAGTCAGATGAAGTAAAAATAAGTCCACATTGCACATATCAATGCATAATTAAATCTTGTTGTAACACTTTGATTATCTCTCAAAGTGTTTCTCCTCCGACTTTTTTTTAGTCAATGTTTAAAATGTCATCAGCGTATCTGCTGACCATCTGAAAAAGGCCGAAATAATGTTTTTATTCGCTTTTTATCCGAAGCATATTTTTGCTAGCGTTGGCAGAAACGGGAAAAAACGGATTATTTTTTTGTAATCGGAAAAGAAGCTTTTAAAAGCTTTTAGGGAAAACTAAAATAAAATCTGAGACTTTTGCAGTCAGACAGAATTCTATTTCTGTATCCAATTCCCGCATTCCGTATAAAGGAATTTATAAAAGAATCTTACAGATTTTAAAATAATTCCACATTTATATTTAGGTTTGGGTAAAATATTGTTGATTTTATACGTTTATCTCCAAAAATGCACAGGTTGATGTGTTCAGAAATCTATTTAATTAATAGTGGTAGACATTGCCATGTAGTTTCCTGCTAATAAATGAAACTCTGAAACTTGTAAAAAAATGTTTTGCTATCTGTTCCGTAAAATTTCTTTTGAAATGTTACTCATTGCAAAGTGCTATTACAGCTTAGAAACAAAGTTTATTCACTTTAAATAAGTGAGCACATTCGGCGTATTGAAGTTCATTTTTGTAATTCTTAAGGGATTTAATTAAATAAAATAAAATTAAGCATTTAGTAATTAATTATTTTACCACCTGTAGAAATTTTACTTAAAATTATAATTTTTGATTTGATTTCAGAATTTGATTTGTATTTAAAAATACATTTAAATATTTAAATTAGTTACATTATTTAAACTGTTTACATCTTATAAGATGTAAAATTATTTACATTTTATACGATGATGTCTAATTTAATAAGATGCAACTTCCTTTTCGTAGTTTTATAAAATTTGAATTGTGACCTATCAGTTTAATGTAAACTATTTTCTACAGAGGAATATAAACACATCACCCGAATGTCCCCATAATAAATAATCTTATTGTTTGTGATGTCTGTATAATCTTTGGTTATTATTTCCCACAGTTTATAATTTATGGACTTTACATTAACAATTTCTGACTAGTTCGGTCAGGCCAATTGCCCAGCCAAGCAGTGATATTCTGCTGTCCTGCACAGCGACAGGATAGGTTCGTATCGTGAGTGAGAGAGATTTGAATCTAGCTGAAGTTTAGTCTAAGTACAGTTCTTGAGATAGGCTGGTAAGAGTCAGATGGTAAGTTAAAGCCCATGGAGCCGGTACTAGTATTGATACCACTATGATCATGACGATCCAGTATCGGTCGTCGGCCAGGACAAAATTTAGATGTCAAGACAAGATTTAGACGTTGATTAAGCATCGACAAGTTATAGCTATTCCAATGATTGCTTAAAGATAGTATATCACCGAGCCTGGTTAAAAGTTCATCACTGATCTATGCTTACTAAATAAGGGCAATTTGCAATACTGACTGTTTTAGTATCTATCTATATTTATTTACGTAACCATGTGCTGCATTATTCTTTATTGCACAATAAATGTATCCAGTTAACTTTCTGCATCAGTGTGTTATAGCCCCTGGCAATAAGGCCCATATAGTATCATATACTGCAATGTTAGGAGTTATGTCACTTTAACTTGATATATATATATATTGTATTTACGTAAAAGTCTCTAACCGTTACAAGGTGCCCTTGAAACATCTTACTCATTTTGTTTTCGAAACCGGTTACTATGTCTTGAAAATATAACTGTTCTATTCATATTTTCCAGATAAAATTAACTCATTTGTGAATTGTCATCTTCCTTATTTAAATGCATATACTCTGTTTTCTTGTTCTTATTAAGTTTATTTATAAAAATTAAATCAAAATTATGTCTAAAATAGTTTAGAATTAAAATACATCATTAGCAACAGCATGAACTGTTGATGTAAAGTACTAAGTGATTTCGTATGCAAAAAAAAAATCTAGTCTTTAGCATAACAAGACATAGCAACCACATTAGCAAAAGCAAATATATCTGTGCCTTGAAAACAGACGTCTTTTTGCCTCTAAGGGTGCGGTTATTCTTTCTTTTTATGCTAAAGAAGGGTGCTGTTTTGTATTTTAGAGCTCTGCAGTCACGTTCATAGTTCAAACCTGACTCCTATGGATCTCCTAAAATAAGAGATTGAATCGCTGGGTCATATGTGAAACTTGCATTTTGTGGATAGTCTTTTATGAGTAAAATGTCTGTGTTTGCGACTATGTATTGTCTTCCCTGGCCCGGAAGACTTTGTGTTCGCGTAAAGAAAAGGGCTAATTTTCTAACATTTTCCATGCATTAAAAGGATCTTAAGAAATTTATTATAAAAATTCTGACACACCGCAATCTAAAATATTCTGACTATACAAAAAATATATTTGGTAACAGCATTAGTTGTTTATTAAAAGTATAAATTGTATTAAAAGACATCAGCTTTCATAGTCAGGGTGAAAAGACAAAAAAAAAGGGCAATCACATTATCGCATGCAAGAATGCATGTCGCCTGTCTGTAGAAAGTGCCTTAGGCAGGCACTTTCTTGCCTATGACAATGTACTTAGTCTTTTCCTTTCTTCGGGAAGAAGGTGGATGTCTTTTATCTCCGAAGCAGGTTGATACTTTTAATCAACTACTGATAGTATTAAGTATATAATTTTGAGTATAATAAATTAACTAGAATAGAATATAAAATGCCGTGCAATCAAAGGTAAGCAAAGGTACGGTACAGAAACAGTTGGATTCACTAATTTTTTTTTATGTTTTGGACGATTTTAAAGTGCAATAAATCACTAATCTAGGAACTAAAAAATATATGACTTTGTTTTCATGCGCGAAATTATATTTTAAAAGAAACTTTAATCAAATTTTAGCGGTAACAAATGAGCAATTATATACCAATTCCATTCATTATTTTAAGGCTCTTTATTCACAAAGTATGATTTCATGCTTGAAATTACTTTATTCTGCAAACGATCATTCTGTTCTCCAAATCATAAATCTTGGTAATGACAAAACGGGGGCTTTCTTTAATTTTCTCCCATGGTTTGCGTCAAGCGCGTATCTCCGTGAAATTAACTTAACTCTTTGGATATTATTACGCCAAAAGTCAAACTGAATGTATTAGCAAGAGTTAAAGGAAACGACGGTAGAAAATCCATTCATTTCCTTTTCATCACTTCGCCGTCTTGAAAACAGTATAACTATAGAATAAGAAACTTGTTTATCTATGGTGACCTGTGGGGCCTATTTCAAATTGATACGGAAATATAATCATCTAAACATGGAGTTAGAAAGGAAATACAACTTCTATGGATGAAACTCTTGGAAATGCCACAATGCCTTGAGAATTATATCTAGGTTTCGCTAGTGTTACAAAGTAGATTCTATTCTTAGTTAACATAACAGAAAGGCGTAGTATTTAGTATATGTATTTTAATTATTTTTAAATTAAGGGTTCCCTAATTATGAATATAATTAACCAGTATATTTCCATAGCTGTAGGATAGAGTGCAGAGTATATAGAGGTAAAAATGAAAGGTAGAAATTTGAATACGTAGGAATATTCTTTATTGTTTTAGTTCAACTGTGCATTGCTCTAATAATTTATTTTTATAAAATTGGCAGTTTAATTAAATATTTTAGGCCTTTCGTAGTAGAAATGCATACAATGCATAACTACTTATCCCAGCGCCACCAGAATTATTGTCTCAAACGATAGTGGCGTTTTCTTAATATGAAGTTTTATCTCTTTACTTTTACCTCCATGCATCTAAGTACCAGTGGAAAAACTGTTATTTGGTGAGCTAAAATCCGTGGGATATAATTATCACGATAAGTTGCCTTTACAACGGAGCTTGAGTAGCAGTGTCCTAAGAAAAATGTTTGAAAGGGGGAGGTCGAAATATTTTTTTCCCATTACCCCAAATAACATTTCCCCTAACTTTATTGAGTTACTGGGGTGCTGTGACACACCCGTTGGAGATCGTTCCCGACCACTCCAACAGCTGCTGTAAACATTTGGGTCAGTCGGGTGGTCTGGGTTTTCGACACCCCTGGGTGGTACCTCTAGGTGACACACTTTAGTGGCACCCCTTGGTAATTTCCCTCCCGGCCTCTCATCCCGCTGCTCATACCCTAGGATGAGTCGGGTGGTCTGGGTCTTCCACAGTTGGTGACGTTCCTAGCCACTCAAATTGCTACTGTAAGCCCTCGGCTCCGTCGAGTGGTCTGTTTTCGGCACTCCTTGGTGATGCCCATATACCTGGTGATGTCACGGACCCTGAGGAATCTGACCATACAAGGAATATTGATTCAGTAATGTGAAGTGGGAGTCATTGAATCATAGATAAGAGTGGTCAGACTTAGTCAAACTGGGGTCCGGAACATACATTCTTCCGGAGGCCTACTTCACCTCTCGACATATATGAAATGGACAAAAATATTTTTCAAAATAATTTATTACATTCTAGAAAAATATATATACAACGTGTGGTTCTTAGATATTTTAATGGAATTGAAATTAATAGAAACTTTCTTATCATAGCCAAGATGCTAACAAACTAAATTAGCGCGGTTAATCCTTATATACATACTCAAAATGACTATTTTCGCTGGATGAACCTATTCGGAAGGCATATATTTTTTAAAGAAGGAGATGTTAGTTTTTCGATGTTGTTTCGATTGTTCAATTTGGGGCCCCCTCTAAAGGGGAGCCCAGGGGCAGATGCCTCGCATGCCTCTGCGTTAGTAAGACCAAGGCCTTACAGCTTGCGGAATTTTTATTATGTGGATGTGTATTCGATTTCGTAAAAAGTATCATATGAAAAGATATCTTGGTTATAAAAGTTTGGCAAATGCAACGGGAAAACAATTCTTTATTTTTCAATAAATACATTTTAAGGGAATATTATAAGTATATAATTGCATGCATATATTAATGTTTATAAGTGTAGAATTAAAATATACATAATATAAAGTGATTTATTAGGGTTCATAATGTAAGTACTACGTTAGCTGGATCTCACTTTTTACTGTAAGTACTATATATCGAGAAATTGTGATGGAAAGACAAATATGGGTTCATAACCTGAGTACTATATCTTAGTTGACTTTCACTTCTTACTTTAAGTACCATACATAGAGAAATTATTCTAATGGAATGAGTTATTTTAATGGTTTTCACAACTGGACGGTCTTGACGACTACTCTATCGTTTTATGAATATTGTCTGGTTGCCTGTTAATTATCTAGCACGATATATATGGAACATAGTAATTCGAATAAAAATGGTACGATTATCGCAAACCGTAAATATAAGAGGGCTATAAATGTTTAAAGAGATGGAGCCAGGAGAAGGATAAACATATTTGAAAAAAAAAATACTCAAAAATTTAATAACTAGAAAAGTTAGTCATGTATGTATAATTTTTATTCAAAATTGAGTGTTATTTGTTTACACCAGCAGATTTTGCAGGTTTGGGTTAAAATAGGTAAAAAATTAAATATTGTTACGATGAATCCTCTAGAATCCTGGGTGTACGCTCAGGGTACAAGAATGTGTACAAATTTCTGGATAACATGTTTATTCACCGTAAACGGAAACAATATACAGTAAAACAGCCCTTAATGCTCCAATAATTTCACAAAATAATATATACTATTCTCAAAATATTGACTAAAGTTATTTCACATAACAGCTGCTCCGGCCACACATTAAGTTACTATATGCCTTCGGGTTAGTCGTGTGGTCCGGGCATTTTACATAACAGCTGCTGGGGCGCGGTAGCCCAGTTGTTATCGCGTGGGAGTTGCACTCCGTAGGCCGGGGTACGATTCTCGCCACTGCCAGAACTGCCGCCGTGTTCGCGCGGAGTACGATCACGTTAAACATGTGGGTCCGTAAGTCCTTCCGAGAGGTTGATGGTAGGGGAAGGAGGGTACGGTCCCTGTGGATACCTCCCCCACTGGGTTCCGGTCTAAATTGAGGGGCATTTCCAGGCCGTCCAAACAGTTATCTTACACCTTTCTGGTAGGTCTGACAGTCTGTGTCTCAACAACAACATATCAGTTGCTACCTGCCACTCAAACGGTTACTGAAAACCCCTTGGTCAGTTGAGTGGTCTGGGTCTTCAACATAACAGCAACTATTCTCAAAGCATTGACAAACAGTTCAAGGTAGTTCATATCACTTCAACTGTTTTCCAACTGAGTGATGACTGCTTTAATAGACTCTGTATAAGAACTTCTTGAAATGTCTCATATCTCGCAGAACATTACTTATTTCGAGGTATTTCTAAAATTTTCGAAAAGTCGTCAAATTTGTCAACCATTTTTCGGGGCTTGAGCATCCGGCAACCCTAGATGCACGTCCTTTGAAAGGTTGTACAGGAGTTTTCGTCTTGTTCCCCCACCAAAAAAAGACTCCAGTGGGGAAATATTACACGTTCGTAAGGTAAGTCGCTAAACATTTATAGCCATCATGTATAGTTAATCATAGCTATTTTTTTTACATAAAATAAGTCTTAGATTGAAGTTTGTAATTTTCACTGTCAGAACTGATTTTAATCAAAATTGAAGATTTTGATGACATTTTGTATATAAATGCATAACGACTTCATATACGATTACAGTGCAACGTGTACTTAGTAACGAAGGTTTTGATAGTGTCATGCATGAAATGGGTGTGAAAGTTATATGTATTAGTAAAATCAAACTAATTTCATCTAAATATAGGATACGATTTTGTGTTACAATAAATAACAAAGAAATCACAATGTAAATTGCTCAGCAAAAAAACACGACAAAGTAGAAGACTGTTTCGAAAAATATCGGATTAAAATTGTGTTAAAAATCCAGAAAATTAATCTTGTATACAAATGACTGCTGATATACAAATGGCAGTCATCGGTTTGATTTACCTACTACCTTCATTATTCAGAAGTGGATGACAGTTTTTGATCTAGATTTCTTTGAAGCTTTTCAACAAAAACTACCCTAATGAGGTTAACGATTTTTTCTGTGAAGCCATTTCTCTCCCAGTTATCGCAAGATATTGTTTAATTTGTATCAATCTCTCTTATTTTCTTATTTGCCACTTTTCACATCCATGTTTTATATAATTACTTTCCCTGCAGTACATGGTAATATATAGGGAAAGTATTGGAATCCTGCCGAAAATCGCAACTCGAGTTTTTGGCGGATCTATGCGTTTCGAGACCTCTACAATACGAAAAAACTATTTTTAACGTGACGTCTGTGTGTGTGTCTGTGTGTCTGTCTGTATGTCTGTCTGTGTGTCTGTCTGTGTGTCTCTGCAGATTTTGTATCCACTCTAACTAAAAAACTAATTGACCGAATTTCATAAAATTTGGTAGGTAAGTCACTTGTGGGCGAATCTGGTGCTGATTAGTTTTGAGTACGATTTGGGATAAAAGAACCCGCCTTTTTTTGCGATATGGCCCGAAAAAGTCTATATTCACTCTAGCTGAAAGACTAATGGACCGAATTTCACAAAATTCGGTATATAAGTCGCTTGTGGATCACTCTGGTGCTGATTAGATTGTGGTACGCGTCGAAAAAAATAACCTGCCTTTTTTTGTAAAATGGCCCCGCAAAAAACGTCAAAATCTGAAATAAAAAAATACGTATGCTCAAATATATCCATTAAATGTTTTTTATACGTAATTTGTAACGAAGAGAAAAATAAGACCACCCCTATTTCACTAGGACTAGCCGTTCTCGAGATATTTTAGGTTTTTCGTATTTTCTCTGCGCCATTTTTGAAATTAAGTACAGTTACTAAATGAGAACGAAAATTGAATTAAAAGTGAATTAAATGTAATTAAAATAAAGAAAATGTGGATAGAAGTCTGCAGGGAAAGTCATATGCTGCCCACATCAGATTTTTTTATACTGTTCGAAGCTTCGTCTTTTTTTTTCATTTCTCTATGTGGCGTCACCATATTTTACCTTACAATTTTCTGCAACATGCAGTTAATCTTAATTTTGGTGTGATTGCACTGAAGAAGGAAGCCCACACGTTTTCGGAACAAGATCGTTTCTTTTATAATTTCATTTATATAACAATTTACGATGTGATATATTTATTAATTTTACGCATATTACCATCTTGGTGAACTCGTTGCCATATTGATAATATAATTTCTATGTAGTTTTGCGAAATTCTGAAATAACATGAGAAGTGAAGTCCATATAAACATACATTTCTTACTATTTTGAATCTAATAACATTTTCATGTAATATTATAATGGTCACTTGATAGAGTTGGTGAATGATATATAAATATCTGATGTGAGCAGCACATGACTTTCCCTGCAGACTTATATTAACGGTCTCCTTATTTTAATTAAATTTATTTCACTTTTAATTGAATTTTCGTTCTCATTCGGTAACCGGGCTTATTACTTTCCTTATATACATAATGTATAAGGAAAGTATTGTGACGGGGTCGAAAATTCGAATTCGAGTTTTCGACGGGAGAGCACGTTTCAAGCATCCCTGATCAAGAATCAAACAGTTTTGAAGTGATGTCTGTGTGTGTGTGTGTGTGTGAAAGTATGTGTGTGTGTGAAAGTATGTGTGTGTGTGTGTGTGTGTGAAAGTATGTGTGTGTGTGTGTGTGTGTGTGTGTGTGTGTGTCAGTGAGTCTGTGGAGACGATAACTGACGAACGAATGGAACGATTTTAACCAAATTTGGTACAAAAATCACAATCCGTAAACACTGGAAGCCTATTGTTTTTTATACGTAATAGAATGCTCAGAACTCCCCTAAATTTTCGAATAAAATTTTGAAAAAAATCGTCAAAAAATCAAAACCACTAATAAAGTTACGCAAATAGACATTTCTTATGTAATTTTTCATTAGAAAACAATTGAAATAAATTTTAGAACGCTAACATGAGCAGTTCTCGAGATATTGTGCATTTTCCAAAAAAATTATTAAAAAGTCATATAAAAAAAATATATATTTCCTATTGAGAAACATGTTCACTTTGCATATGTAATACAATGCGATAAATTGGGTGACATCATTCTCGTGGATCTAGCTCTTTCCATTCATGAAAAATGATACTTTGAGTAATACTTTTGTATTTGAACGCCAATAGTCATTTATCTGCTGTAAGAACAATTTATTTCTTCGTCCATAATTCTTGGCGAGATTTTGGCGACGAATTTGGTGGAATGTCGCCAACTTGGCTACTTTTTGAAATGTTGCCAAATCAATGAAAATCTCGCCAAATAGATAAACATGACGCTAAATCAATGAAAATGACGACTAATAGCACAGCGGTACGTAGACAACATTCCACCGGTAGTGTTACAATTCCTTTTGCGACACCCCGACTTACTTTTCAGCAAGATAATGCCTGGCCGCACACGACACGTGTTGCAATGAATTGTCTTCAAGCTTACACAACACTCTCTTGGTCAGCTAGGTCTCCTGATCTATCTCCCATAGAGCACATTTGGGACGCTATGGGAAGGCAGCCCCCATCCCGGAATGTTGACGATTTAGCCCGACAGATGGAGACAATTTGTCGAGACCTTCGCAGGACACCATCCGTAAACTTTATTAGTCTATGCCACGGCGGGTGACATCTTGCATTCAGGCCAAAGCTGTACCAACGCCTTATTGACTTCCTCCCTTTGTATACCGTCAAACTCTAAATCATTAAATTGTTCTGAAATTTTAATCGTTTCTTTTTCTATGTATGTTCTTCACAACCACTAATTTTTATCACAATCGGACAACACCTTCTTGGTGCGTCGATTTTTTTGTTATAGAGTGTGTATTTAACGTTTCAATTTGACTTATATTGATTCAATTTCATATTTTTTGTAAATTTATTTACAAATGGCACCAGGATGTCTACTTTTTCAGATCTACCTGTAAAGTTAATTTTCTATAGCGAGATTCTAAAACTTATTTTTGAAAGCATTTATTTAAATATTTTAATTGAATATTTCGAATATCCATGTTATTTAAAATACTATATTAATTTGAACAGCATTGTGCTTTATATTGAACAGCAAGTTTCTTTATATTGCATATTTCGTATACAGCTAGTATATTAATATTATTTAGTAATCATGCTTCAAGTATTGCAATATCAGTACCCGAGAACTTAAAAAATCCTATTCGACATTAAATCCGCAAACTGCTTATCAAGAACATTTTTATACCAGTTTACGACATTTCGAGTCTTTGTTAATAAATTTACTATTTATTTTATTGGAATATAAATATTTTATGGCCTTAGAGGAAAGGCCGTCGTTTTATGGCATCTATGAAAATATGTTATGCATATCCCTCGCATGTATATAATAGCATCTTAGATATCTAGACATGTAGAATATTTATAAAAAAAAAGCAAGTGTTTGGTATGAAATAAGGTAGCTTTATGGATAAGGTATATTTTAAGTTAATGGCAACGAAGTGCGTAAAAAGATTACGGTAAAATAAATATTTTGTCTATAGACTTTGTATCAGCAGTTAATATCAATACATATTCTCTAAATGAAAAATGAGCAATTTGTCGTTTAAATTATTTCATTGTTGACTGGATTGAAGCTCAACTCGACTTTCTCATACTAGAAATCAATTTTTTTTCTCAAATTTTACAAGGAGAAAATTGAGAAATCGTATCGTGGATCCAAATTGTTACAACTATATCACGTTATCCTTCACTATAAAGGGATTGAAACATTATTTCGATCAATATCATATTTTACAATTTACCCCTCTGGGGGTAATATTCCCCCCAAAGGTGGGGCTAATGATGTCACAAACAAACAATTATATCGCGGCTATTTTTCACAACAATGATCCAAATTATTAGGTATCGTTATCATTGAGCCATAAATAAACCCTTTTACGCATAATTATGTCAAATTTTATCCTATGTTGCCATGTTAAAAAGTATAACATTTAGAATAAATGTCAAAATTTTTGTCGAATTTGAAAAAAAACAAGAAAGATCAATCATGCATAAATAATTGATTATGAAACACTTTCCAACTTCATTGTAATTTCATTTAAATATCTCTAAAATGCGATATATTCCTAGGTAATATTTTGAAAATTATCACAATACTACATTACCTTATTGTATTTGAAAACTTAAAATTTCATTGAAAAAAATGAAATTCATTCAAATGACGGCATTGAAATATCAATTGCCTGATTTAAACATCTCTAAAATGTGATACATTCCTCGGTAATAATTTTAGATCTATCATAATCCTACGGTATTTATTATATTTGAAAACTTCATCGAAAACAACTGAACTCTCTATTAAAACAGCATTTCATTCATAAATAATTTCCGATTCATGTCATGCATCACAATACTATAATAATTTATTTTATTTAAAAATTAAGACCATGGAGCTACAAGGAATTAAACTCTATACGTAAAACTTCATCGAAAACATCGTCCTTCTCTTTGTAAAATCAATGAATATTTCATTCATATCAGCAATGCAGACTCCATGAACTAAATGATTTTGTGTTAAAGAAATGTAGTAATAAAGAAATACAGCAATTCTAATACAACTCATTCTATATATTTTGCTGTTTACATTTTACACTGGTGAAAAATAGGCTTCGTTGTAGAAATAATCAAATTTGGATGAGCATTTAAACTCAAATATATTGATCAACTAAAAAAACAAGGAAGATCAATCATGCATAAATCATTGATTATGAAACACTTTCCAACTCAATTGCAATTTCATTTAAACATCTCTAAAATGTGATATATTCCTAGGTAATATTTTGAAAATTATCACATTACTACATTAATTTATTATATTTGAAAACTTAAACCTTCATCGAAAAAAATGAACTTCATTCAAATGACGGCATTGAAATATAAATTGCCTGGTTTAAACATCTCTAAAATGCGATACATTCCTCAGAAATATTTTTAAAATTATCATAATTCTACAATAATTTATTATATTTGAAAACTTCATCGAAACAACTGAAATGTATTGGAATGATATCCTCGAAATATAACACGCCTGGCTCTCTCTATAAAAGCAGCATTTCATTCATTCCATTCATCACAATAATAGAAACTTAAAAGTTTACACTTAAAAATTTAAGACCATGGAGGTACAAGTAATTAAACTCAATGCTTAAAACTTCATCGAAAAAATTGTCCTTCTCTCTGTAAAATCAATAAACATTTCATTCATATCAGCTATATTGCAGACTTCATGAGCTAAATAATTTTGTGTTAAAGAAATGCAGCAATTCTTATACAACTCATTCTACATATTTTGCTGTTTACATTTTCCACAAGTGAAAAGTAGGCTTCGTTGTAGAAATAATCAAATTTGGATGATCATTTAAACTCAATATTATAATTGCGTTGTTTCAGTATGTAGATGCTCAGAATTTAAGCAAAAATAAATCTGTTTTAGGACGGATACAGCACTAAATATGAATTAAAAAGAACTTTAAAAATCACGATTTTGGCACAAGATGGATGGCACTTCCCGGCCGTCCAAACGGTTACCTTACACCTTTCTGGTAGGTCGGCCGGTCTGGGTCTCAACAACAGCAACAAGATGGATGGCATATTTTATTTTGAAGTGGGTCATGTGATCTTTTCATATAATGGTCACGTGATCACTTCATATAAAAGGTGTAATTATTATTTTAGTTTTTATTTAAAAAAACTACTAAATATATTTTGCTGAAATGTTTTTATATATTTTATGGGATAATTTGAATATTTTCTAAAATTTTCGAAGCAATTTATGAATTTTAAATCCGCTTAAAAACTATTTGAAGAATTTGGTCCTATAGGGTTCAATGTATTTCATTTTTTCAATAGGGGTTCGATGCAAATCCAATTGTGTGATATTATACATTTATATTCCCATAGGTCTCACAGGCCGTCTGAACAACATATTAAAATTTCATTTTGATAAAGTCATTTTTACGGCAGTTATCGCGCTAACGGACAGACATAGAGAGAGACAGACAGACAGACAGACAGAATGAATAAAGTCATAAACGCTTTTCAACTTTGTTATAAAATGTTAAAAAGTATCTAATTTTCGATTTTTTGATAACAAAGCTGGATAAGGTGTCATGAAAATCCATTAATACTTGTTGCTGCTATCGTGCATATAAGAAAGAGACCACAGACAGAAGACAGACAGAGGTACATCACTCAAAAGTAGTCTATACGCGTTCAGGAGGTCTTAAAACTTATATTGGCATCAAACTCTCGAAATCGAAAATTTTCTTGAAAACAATACTTTCTCAATACTACATATGGGAAAGTAAAATTACATATTATATTAAATCCATTTATATTTTTACATATTTTTATATCATATTACTTCATTATGAGGTCGATCTTTAATTGATAAAAAAATATTTTTTTTTTCAATAATCTAACTTACTTATCATGGGAGTAACCTTAATGTATTGTATAAAACTTAATTGTATTGTATAATACCTTAATGTATTGTATATTACGTACCTTAATGTATTGTATAAAATGCATTAGGGTAAAAGGTTCGTAAAAGGCTAGTATTAAGATGAATATTCTTTATTTAACTGTTCAGAACTAAGTTACCAGTGCAGTGCAAATTATACCTCAAACAAAAAAGAATATTATTAAGAAAACTGACATTGCTATTCAAAACATTCTATTAAAATATTTAAATTAATTATGCTAGTAAGAAGTATAAGAATCTCTGTTCTTTGCTATACAAAATTATCTTCCCGAAGAATAAAACATCCTGGTCACGTTTGTAATCAAATTTGTAAAATATTATGAAATTGGATCAACATATACCAAAATAAAAGCTCTAAAATGGTATTAAAAGATGTACCCGTACCATATTTATTCTGTTTCAACAATTGCCTAAACACAATATATGAGTTTGCAAAATATTTGCCAAAATAAATTAAATGACTTGAGAAATTAAAAATATCAATAATCACCGTAACCTTTCAACCCGAAAGCCGTAATTGATATAATCTAGTTAAAAATGAAACTCTGGTGAAATCTATTTTTATATACATTTCTTTCCAAATATGTATATAAAGTATAATGCTAATTCTGTGCCCTTTTCTTATTATACATGTCATGGTTGCAATACAGAAAATTAAGTTACATTTTGTGTAAATTTTCAGTTCTAAATAATAGAATCTTTATTACCATATTGAAAAATATTTGAATAATAAAATATTAAATAAAAATCCTTCTTATTTAAATCGAATATCAGTCTTTTATATGGAAGTTCTAAGTTGTAACCTCCCTCTTATTTCTCTCTGAAAAATCATTTTTTAATCACTTCAAATTTAACTGGTTTTCATTTTTTTTTCTTCAAAGAATCTCTTTACGCTTCCAAAAACAACGGTGTAAAAGCATTCACTGGTGAATACACCTTAGTATGTTTCCTGCATTTTATAGCCATATGACTTGTTTCAATCATTTCGATCCTGTGTAAGATATATTCTTCTTAGAAACTTTTATAGACCATAATATTTAAGAGTAGATGTATAAGTAATAAATACACATAAAAGAAATTATGGCTGCAAGTACATCAACGTCAAAATAACATAACTCCAATCTTTTGCCGTCAGGTGCCTCATATATTCAATTTTATGTTTATAAACAAATATTCTGATAAAATTTATTATTCTAAACAAATATACATTTCTTAGATTTCTTCATTTCCTTCATATATAGTGATGTATATATAGGGATAATATATAGGGAAAGTATTATAATAGGGTCGAAAATTCGAATTCGAGGTTAAGATGGAAGAACATGTTTTAATCATCCCTGAACTTGAATCGAATGTTTTTGAGGGAATTTTTGTGTGTGGGTGTATGTGGGTGTGTGGGTGTATGGTGGTGCATGTGGGTGTATGTGTGTATATATGTTAATGTGCGTGTGTATGTTAATGTGAGTATATGATAATGTGTATGTTAGTGTGTGTGTACGTGAGTCTGTGGAAGCTCTCTCACGAACGAATTTTCAAACAAAATTTCTTACCGAACCACTCCACTTCCTCTTAGATTTAATGTTAAATATGTTTATATGTTTTAAGTAAAATGAATATTTTGAACCAGAAGTGAAAGATCAACAGATTTTTCCAATCGAAAGTGCACAGTAAAATATTCAATCCCTTCCAAAATTTGATGCTGCATCTATATCAGTCCTCTTCTAACCTCTATTTATATCAGATCCTGAGAAATAGATATTCTAAGCCAAAAATTTTTCTAAGAAATAGTATGATAAAATTTTGACAGAAATAAAACGGCAATTAAATGTTCAACAATTTAACAAGCAAGAAATTCGGAATCACAAAACATTGACACATTCCCATTATGCCAACGGCACTACCGTGCTGAAAACACCGGTTCCCGTTAGATCACCGAAGTCAAGCAGCATCGGGCGCGGCTAGTACTTGGGTGGGTGACCACTTGGGAACACCGCGTGATGTAGGCACATTTCGGGCGCGGTAGCCCGGTGGTTTGCGC
This sequence comes from Amaurobius ferox, assembly GCA_951213105.1. NCBI lineage: Eukaryota > Metazoa > Arthropoda > Arachnida > Araneae > Amaurobiidae > Amaurobius > Amaurobius ferox. The sequence continues at coordinate 79,317,726 of OX578153.1, forward strand.
GCTGGATTTGCACGCTGCCACAACTGCCGCCGTGTTCATGCGGAGTACGATCACGTTAAACATGTGGGTCCGTAAGTCCTTCCGAGAGGTTGGTGGTAGAGGAAGGAGGGTACGGTCCCTGTGGATGCCTCCCCCACTGGATTCCGGTCTAAATTGGATGGCACATCCCGGCCGTCCAAACGGTTACTTACACCTTTCTGGTAGGTCGGACGGTCTGGATCTCAACAGCAACAACATTCCCATTGTACTCCAGCCACTCAACTAACTGCTCATACCTTAGGGTGAGTCGGGAGGTCTGGTTCTTGTACTGACCGCAATCAATGGAACAAATCTCATTTTCACACAGCCGCGATGTCATAACTTTAGTTAATTGCATTGATATGCATATAAAAGACAAATAATGAACTCTTAGGAATACACGTAGGTACTACGCTACAATAGATACTAAGCGCAAGATTGTAAAATTAAAAAATAGCCAACATTGACAATACATGAAGGGTCTAATGATATGCCCCTGTATTCAAATAAATGATGGAATCCAACGCTAAGAGGAATGAGAGCAGAGAGTTATTGCAGCAAATGAGCCAGAATAAGGAAGTGATGCAGAACTCCGAGCCAAACCAAAGCAGGAGCAAAGCAGCTCGAGACGAAAGAAGAGCTGCAAAATAATGTCTATATGCCTCTATGAAATTACATGTATGATCACTTACTCTTAGACTTGGCATGGAGGAACATACAGAAAACGTGATGACAAAACTTTGGTTTTAATTTGCTATCAATGCAATTAACTAAAAGATGGACATTTAGGAATAAAGTGGATACTACGCTACAGCATATACTAAGTGAAAGATAATAAAATTAAAAATTAAACAAAAATGACAACGGACAAAGGGCCTACTGTCACTGTTTCATTCAAAAGATTATAAAATCCAACGCCAAGAGGGATGAGTGTAGAGAGTTATTTCAGCAAATGAGCCAGAGTAAAAATTTGAATCAGAACTCAGCCATTTCAAGGCAGAAAGCAAAGCAGCTCGAGACAAAGGATGAGCTGCAATAAAAAGCTATATGCCTCTACAAAATAACAATTATGATTACTTACTCTTAGACTTGACATGGAGGAACATACAGAAGCCATGATGATAAAACTTTGCTTTTAATTTGCATATCAATGCAGTTAACAAAAGAATGAACACGAATAAAGCGGATACTACGCTACAACATATGCTACGGGAAAGACAATAAAATTAAAAATCGGATGTTGACAGCACATGGTTTTCCATGCAGACTTATATCCACGATTTTTTTATTTTAATTAAATTTAATTCACTTTTAATTCAATTTTCGTTCTCATTTGGTAAACAGGACTTATTTTCGAAGGTGGCGTAGAGAAAATACGAAAAAACTAAAATATCTAGAGAACGACTAATCCTAGTATAATGGGGTTGGTCTTATTCTTTTCTTCGTTAAAAATTAAGTATAAAATAAGCATTTAATGGATATATTTAAGCATACGTAGTTTTTATTTTAGATTTTGACGATTTTTGCGGGCCATTTAAAAAAAAAGCAGGATATTTTTTTCCGAATCGTACCAATCTCTAATCAGCACCACAAGCGACTTAGCTACGAATTTTGTGAAATTCAGTCCATTATTTTCTCCGCTAGAGTGGATACAGGAAATTTTTGTGGGCCAATTCGCAAAAAAGGCGGGTTTTTTTTATCCCGAATTATATCCAAAACTAATCAGCACCAGATTCGCCCACAAGTGACTTACCTACCAAATTTTATGATATTGGATCCATTAGTTTCTTAGTTAGAGAGAATCCAATATCTGCACAGACAGACACACAGACAGGACTAAACGTCATGCCAGGCGACCTAGTTAGGTTTTCGCCGTATCCAGCAAAGTCGCAATCTCGGTCGCGTGATCGGCGGGATCATTCACCGGGCAGGGTTCGAAGAACACCCGGTAAGCCCGACTCCAGTCGCCGGTCGGATCTAGGCTCAGGGCATGAATAACCGCAGTCCGTGAGATCACAACCACCTGGAAGTGTCCGAGCCTAAATGCCTCAGCGATACGATGGTCGGTTCCTCGACAGCCGGTTTCTCAGATTTGTATATCCCTCAGGAACGAAGGGTCAAGGCTACCGAGCCAACACCTGTAACCACCATCAATGGATGGCTCAACCCGAGAGTACAACAGACACACAAACAGACGGACGCACACACACAGACGTCACGCTAAAAATAGTTTTTCATATTCTAGCGGTCTCGAAACGTGTAGATCCGTCGAAAACTCGAGTTGCGATTTTCGGCATGATTCCAATATATCCCTGTATATACATTACCATGTATTGCAGGGAAAGTAGAAATTAGCCAACAGTGACAATAGCCGAAGAATCTACTGATATCTACCTGCATTCAAAAAGATGATGAAATCCAATGTCAAGATGAATAAGTGTAGAAAGCTATTTCAGCAAATCAGCCAGAGTAAAAACGTGATGCAGAACTCCAAACCAATCCAAGGATGAAGGCAAAGCAGATCGAGGCGAAAGAAGCGCTGCAAAAATACCTATATGTCTCTAGGAAATTATAAATTTATTCACTTACTCCTAGAATTGCTATAATTTGCCAATAATTTGTCTTTAATTAGCATATTAGTGCAATTAACTAAAAGAAGAACTTTTACGAATAGAATTGGAGGTACACAGACTCAACAAAATGCACTTATGAAACACAAATAACAGCCGCAAACATTTTCTGAAAGAATTGTGAACCATGCATCCGCTGTGCCAATGACCAGACTACTGCCTTGTCTATATTGAACTCCTCTCCAATTCAAAGCCTCAATAAGGTATAGAGCCTCAATTTTGTTTTACCTTTTTTGCATTATTTAATTTATGAGGATAATATCACTACTGCTTTCAATTTTGTCGATTAGAATTTACGGAGTATCGGTGGTATCCGTTACTCTATTAATTTAGCATCATCACATTCCTAAACTGCTGAAAACTTTTAAATTTTGTTGACAATGAATGTAAGCTATCTAAAGAAGGATTTGAATTTTTTAAATTGATTTAATTTGATTTTTAAATAGATTTAAGTCGATTTCTACATGACTACTTTATTTAACATATGACTTTATTTAACTTTTAAATTGATTTAAGTTGATTTTCAAATTGATTTAATTTGATTTATAATATTTTGATTTCTAAATTGATATTTGCAAGGTAAAGTGTGATCAGAAACAATAATATTGGTTTCAAAATAAATATACTCTACAACAAAAAATTCGACGCACCAAGAAGGAGTTGTCCGATTGTAATGAAATTTCGTATGCAAAGACATTTTGAGCGAACATGCAAATGAATAAAATTTGGTGTCCAATGAATAAATAGTTGGAGCTCCAGCGCAACGGGATTGCGCATTCATCAGGTATATATCTGGGCAGGCGTCTATCTACAGGTGGTAATGGTCTGGGGTGTCATCTCCTTTGATAGCCAGACCCCTTTCGTAGTCATTTCTGGCACATTGACAGCACAGCGGTACGTAGGCAACATTCTACGACCTGTTGTGTTACCGTTCATTTTACGACACCCCGGACTTATTTTTCAACAAGATAATGCCCGCCCGCACACGGCACATGTTGCTATGAATTGTCTTCAAGCTTGCCCAACACTTCCTTGGCCAGCTAGGTCCCCTGATCTCTCTCCCATAGAGCACATTTGGGGCATTATGAGAAGGCGATTACAACCATCCCGGAATGTTGACGATTTAACACAACAGTTGGAGACAATTTGGCAAGATCTTCCGCAGGTCACCATCCGTGAACTTTATTAGTGTACGCCACACCGGGTGACATCTTGCATCTAGGCCAGAGGTAGACCAACGCCTTATTGACCTCTTCCATTTGTATACGGTCAAACTCTAAATCATTAAATTGTTCTGAAATTTTAATCGTTTCTTTTTCTATGTATGTTCTTCACATCCACCAATTTTTATCACAATCGGCCAACTCCTTCTTGGTGCGTCGATTTGTTTGTTACAGAGTGTAGCTTAAATGTAAAACTTATTTCTTTCCTATTTTATTGTGTTTCTCTATATAATGCACAGAATTTACTTCTTTCACAGTGAAAAATTTATGCATAAGATTTACGGTACAATCTTGTTAATGTTCAATTGTACATTTGGCGCTTTTTTGTATAACATCATGTTAAATTATCGCTAAATGAGTCGCCAATTTCGACAAGCGTTATTAACAAATGAAAAGTAGAGTATTTCTTATATATAAATGACGGTTGAGGCGAAAATATAAAAGTATTGCACATGGTAGTTTTTGATGATTTTTCAAAATTTCATTCGAAAAATTTGAGGTATTCCAAACATTCGATTCCGTTTAAAATGAACAGTCTTCTAGTATTCACTGATTGTAATTTATGTCCCAAATTTTGTTCGAATCCATTCGTTCGTTAGATATCGTATCCACACACACGCGCACACACATACACACACACACACACACACACATCACTTCAAAAAAAAAGAACGATTCAGGGTCGCTTGGAAAGTGCGCTTCCGTGAAAATCTCGAATACGAATTTTCTACCCCATCACAATCATCCCCCTATGCATTATACAATGGATATAGGAAAAGTATTATATTAATATAAATTGACTTATTACTTTCCTTATATACATAATGTATAAGGAAAGTATTGTGACGGGGTCGAAAATTCGAATTTGAGGTTTCGACGGGAGAGCACGTTTCAAGCATCCCTGATCACGAATCAAACATTTTTGAAGTGATGTCTGTGTCTGTGTGTGTGTGTGTGTGTGTGTGTGTGTGTGTGCGCGTGTGAAAGTATGTGTGTGTGAGTGTGTGTGTGTGTGTGTGTGTGTGTGTGTCAGTGAGCCTGTGGAGACGATAACTGATGAACGAATGGACCAATTCGAACCAAATTTGGTAAAAAAATCACAATCCGTAAACACTGGAAGCCTATTGTTTTTATACGCAACCGAATGTTCAGAACCCTCCTAAATTTTCCAATGAAATTTTGAAAAAATCGTTAAAAATAAAAACCACTAATAAAGTTACGCAAATAGATATTTCTTATGTAATTTTTCATTAGAAAACGATTGACATAAATTTTAGAACGCTAACGTGAACCGTTCTCGAGATATTGCACATTTTTCAAAAAAATTATCAAAAACTCATATAAAATAAAAAAAAATATTTCCTATTGCGAAGCATGTTCACTTTTCATATGTAATACCATGAGATAAATTGGATGACATCATTCTCGTGGATTTCGCTCGTTCCATTCATGAAAAAAGATACTTTGAGTAATTCTTTTGTATCTGAACGCGATTAGTTATTTATCTGCTGTAAGAAAAACTTATTTCTTTGTCCATAACCCTTGGCGAGATTTTGGCGACAAATTTGGCGGAATGTCGCCAACTTGGCGACTTTTTGAAATGTTGCCAAATTAACGAAAATTTCGCCAAATGGATAAAACTGACGCTAAATCAATGAAAATGACGACTAATTGTGGAAAATTCAATATCTTGGAAAGAATAGTAGTATCTACTATAAGAAAAACCTATTTATTTTACTGTAAAAGTAGTAAATTCATTACATTATATATAAGGAAAGTCATGTGTTGCCCACATCAGATTTTTTTTTTTATTAAACTTTGTACACCCCGCATTTATTTTATTTAAATTAATTTAAAACGTGAGCACTAACATTCCATTGTGATATCCTTTTTTCAGCAAAGTTATAAGCAGATGAAAATATAGTTCCTGGAAAAAACTGATAAGGGAAACGATACACTTAAATTCAATGCGGAAAGTCATAACTTTGGTATTTCATAAGATGAACGGAAATATTCCAACTTATATTAATTTAAATACTTTTTTCTTATTATCAGTGCATTCAAACTGTAAGATCGTTTTGGGGGTGAAGATTTAGACATATAGAAAACTATATTTATTTATGGCACGCTTATATGCTAAACTAATATTAATAGAATAATATTGAGTTACATATTATTCCATTTTATCCCCCGTTTACGGCCATCTGGGGGAGGAATTGAGAATCTGTTTTCGTTAAGCTCTCGTGGCGGATACTGTAAGAGTGTACAAATCCACTTTTCTATATTTATATTTATATATATATATATATATATATATATATATATATATATATATATAAATGTATATAAAACCTGATATTAAAATAAATTAGTATATGTGATTAGTATATAGCAATTAAATATAGCAATTAAATATTGAATAATAGCGCCAACTGACTTTAAAGACAAAATAAAAATGTCGTTAAGATAAATGAGACAAACCAGTACCAACAAAAGCAATATCGCTTCTATTAAATTAATGTTCCATCACGTGATCCAGGAAGTCAATTATTACTATGCGAAAACTTAAAAAATGAAAAGAATTAAGAAGGGATAATTTACAAGTGACTAAAACTACAAAGTAAGTATTATGTTATGAACAATAATGGAAACAACCGATTTCGCCTGGTACATGATTAGCAGCATGAACTGTCTTCTAAAAATCTCTACAAAATTCGTTATATGAAAATTCGAGTTTAAAAAAATATAATTTAAACGTTTTCAGAAGTTAAATGAGCTACTTTAAAGAAAATAAAACTCTACATAAATAAATACCAGAATTTAAATTTTATGTTTTAAAATATAATAATTTTTTTAAAATAATGACATATTTTAAAAAGTTACATAACCTAGTTTATCAACTATTATACAGGATAGTTATAGAAGATGGACCAAACTTTACGAGGACCAAACCGAGCTTTTTTCGTCATAGTTTATCTGGGTCGAAAATGAAATGTAAATGCGGCATTTGACGCTTAATGATGAAACCGATGAGGTGAGGGGAAACCCAAAAATTATTTAGAAGTTATAAAATGACAGTTAAATAATAATTAGAGTAATTGCTCAAAAGAGTGACGGCCAACCTCTATGCACGTCTCAAAGCGACGACGGAGGTGTTGGCGAACTTCCTCGAACAGACAAGGCGTGTCGCGTACTTCGATAAGTTCCTCTTCCGGTTCAAGGCGAATGCCATAGCGAGACTCTTGAGATATCTCCACAAAAAGAAATGAAGACACGACAGATGGGGATTCAAGCTGTGGGAACACCTCGCCCAATAAGCGGATAGCTAGAGCTGCCGATACAAGCCGATGCTATGAGGGAAACGTTTTCCTCGCAGACGCTATGCTTCTCTGTCATTCCTATTTGCAACTCCATAGTTGGAATCAATATCGGCTTTTTACCTATTTGCAAATTATTCCATCGTCTCAAAAGTTGGTTCTGCGAATAACTATTGCAAACTGATAAGACAGTATATTCGATGTTACGAAAATTTGCCTGAGGGTTCTTCTTCTTCCCCAGATGAAATTTGCATACGTGGTTTTCTTCTTCAATCAGAAAATAACAACCAGAATGATGCTTTTAAGTTTTTCGGAGTTGCCATTTCTCAACGAGTAAGCGCCCCGTAACTCCTTTAAGTTTCATTTCCGACCTGGGAAACTATGACAAAAAATGGTTGGTTTGGCAACCCCTCGTCAAATTTGGCCCATCTATGTTTAATCACCATATATATCCAAAGAATATTCGATCAAGAAAAAATAAATACCAAATAATGAAACACTTTATAATTACCTTTATCATATTTTTTAATACATAGTAATTGTAAATGAGGTTGATCTGTATAATTGTCTAACGTGTTCATTTCTTTCTGATCACGCATAAGCCTTTTGGTACTTTAGAAAAGTGGATTTGTACACTCTTACAGTATCAGCTACGAGAGCTTAACGAAAACTGATTCTCAATTCCTCCCCCAGACGGCTGTAAAAGGGGAATAAAATGTCTTCCCCCATCCTTCAGGAGTCGTCCAGAACGAGAAGACAGAATCTTTGTATACTTATAGTATAACCCATTAAATAGAACCGGTCTGAGCTTAATTTTCTATTCATTCTCCAGAGGGTGGAGGAAACAGGGTTTCAAAAACACCTTTCAGATCAAGGTCCCTAAATACATAGGCTGACGCAACCGCATTTTTGACTCCAAACGGTCCAATCAGTTATTCGCAGCCTGAATGATTTCAATTTAGAACGCATGTTACATGGCTGATATGTGATACGCACTTTAGCTGTAATATAAGGGCTTCTGCTCTTAAGAAATTGTACCAATCAAAAAATTAGTCTGGAATGTTCCGATTTTCTCAAGATCTCGATAAAAGGAGGAGAAAATAACAGCGTTTGCACCGTGTACTGTCACCGTTTTAACTGGGAGTCAAAATGGCCGCTGTTGCGTCCGCCTGTATATATGGGAGCCTTATTTAAGGTCCTCCAGATGCCATCCAGTGAATTAGAAGTCTGAATCTGCACACTTATACTATTGTTAACAGAACAGAACAAGATGGAACCATGTTTTCGATTTCTCTCCAGGAGTAAAAATAATAGTGCAACGAGTCTTCAAGACTTTATAGACTCTTTTCGGTGGAAGTTTATAGACTCCCACCGAAGCCTCCCTTCCGATGTTATCACATAGAGATGTTATTACATCAGAATCCTATGCTATTACATGAGAATCCTATAATTGCATCATAATCTTTGTTATTACATAGGATTCTGAATCCGATCATGGGGCAAAATATAACACAACCAATTTTCAATTGAAATTGCCATTTTTGATGGTAAGCGTTGTATATTTTGAAACAAAATAAAATTTATGGAAAGTTGCAATTTCATATTTTACGAGATACAGTATCTTTGTTTTTCACAGGTTTAAAAACTAACAAGATAATGACACTTGAAATTCCAATTTACATCAAAATTCAAATTCCAATTTACATCAAAATTGAAATTCCAATTTATATAAATATAGAGAAAGTGAAATAAATTTTAATGAAAATCGACGAATAATTATACCTTTGCTCATAAATTCAAACATTCTGTGTCAACCGATTTCTAGACCAACTTGAACTGCCTGTCAGGGCAAGAAAAAGAAATAATTTTCATCATACAAAATCGGAACCTGCTGTGTCTCTATATCGCTAAATAAGAGATGAGTGTTACACTAATGTATGTTTTAATTTAAGTATGAATCACTCTCATCCATTTATAGCACCCTGGCTAATACGGTACAATTTTTAAGTGAAAAGTTATTTTTTTACTAAAAATATTCTCACATTGATGTGTATAAATTAAAATATTCTGTGTCAACCGATTTTTGGACCAACTTCAACTTAATGTCAGGGTCAAAATGATGATATCACAAAACAAAATCACCATACAAAATCAGAACCTACTGTGTCTCTATATCACTATCACTGTCTCTATATCACTGTCTCTATATCACTAAAAGTATGAATCTCCTTCTCTATGCAGAGTGTTTTAAAACTAATGCAACAAACTTTCAGGGGAGAAAGAACACAGCGAAACAAACACTTTTCGTCATATAATTCATGGTCGCAAGTGTGGCCAAGAGAACCCTTTAGAGTGGTTACTCTCTAAAGGGTTCTCTTAGCAGCTTGAAGTCTCTTTCAGACACGCGTATAAAAGCGGTGGGTCTCGTATGTAAGGTAATTAGCTATCGGTATACCAATGTTAAGAAGGCAGATATGCAATTTATCTACGGTCTCGTCAAAGGTAATTGGAGGGCTGCGCAAAGGCTTTACCGATGGCACTTCCCCAAAAGCCGTGTTCCCGATCATTGAGTGTTTTCTTGCTCGCACTGCTAACTGTCTGAAACAGGAGCCTTCAGTGCTGCCATATATTTGCGTTTTGTCTTAAATAAAGTTTTGTTCCGATATTTCATGCCAGTCCTGTTTTTGCTTTAGGTAAGACTGTGAGTGTGTGGAGAAAAGGAAATCGGCCTCTAGCGAGCAACCGCTTCACTTGCGACCATGCATTCTATGATGCAAATTATTTGTTTCGATTTATTCTATCACCCCTGGAAGTTTGTCGCATCAGTTTTGAAACATCCTGTATATAGCACCCTGGCTAGCATTACACAACTTTTTAGGTGAAAGGTAACGTTTTACATGGAATATTACATATATAAGTTCAAAATTGAAAAACTCTATAAAATTATTCTTTTCTTGGACTTTCACGCATGACATGTAATATTGGAATAATAAGTCTGGCAACAACTTTCAATTTTCCTGATGGTTCTCCTTATAAGAACTACTATTCAATATATCAGAGTAAAACTGTTCAAAAGAGGATGAGAATATTTGAAATCTGAACTGACTCTGGCATTTAAAGCCAAAGCTAAAAGAAAACGCCGTCGTTCAAAAATTACAAGTTATGAAAATCTGAAGTGTTCTTTCATAAAACGAATCACACCCTTTCAGCGAAAAATAAAAGTGATAGCTCGAATAAGCATGTAGGAATTCATTTGAAACGCTTTGCAATTTTAGCAAATATTAAAATCTTTTGACAACTTGCACTACATATGTCATAAGACTTTCAGAAAATTTAATATATATTTTGCAATGTAACAGGATGTTTGACACAAACACTTCTGAACCGAAGAATTTGTGACGGAGGTATTTTGAATATTAAAGTGATTTAAACAGTTTTATTAATGCCAGTCGATCGGAATACATTGCTAAAAGCCTTATTTATGTTGCTGAAAGTAGTAATTTCAAAGGTGTGTTGCATTTGTTTGCTGAATACGCATATATTGTAAGGAATTTTATCTGCTGTGTTCATGTTCTGAATTATCCACAAGTTTCGATGCTAACAATTTAATCATAGGGAGAGAGTATTTTAAGAGGATAATTTATTTTTACTTTCCATGAATGCACAGTAGATGTTATAAAGGGATGGTTAAGAAGTTAAATATCCGAAGCAAACAGAGTTGTAACGGTATTAACCCATTACGGTGGATAAGAAAAACATGTTTCTTCTTCAGGATAAAAAAACAGCTTAATCACGGTAAAAGCCGTATTCATATTGTTGAAAGTAGTAATTTCAAAGGTGTGTTGCAATTATTTGCTGAATGTTCATATATTGTAAGGAATTTTAACTGTTGTGTTCATGTTCTGAATGACCCACAAGTTTCGATGCTAACAATTTAATCATAGGGAGAGAACAACTTAAGAGGAGAATTCATTTTTACTTTCCATGAATGCATAGTAGATGTTGTAAAAGGAAGGTTAAGAAGTTAAATATTCGAAGCAAAACAAAGTAGTAACGGTATTAATCCATTACAGTGGATAAGAAAAACATTTTTCTTCTTCAGGATACAAAATCAGCTTAATCACGGTAAAAACCGTATTGATGTTACCTATGACCTCCTGTTTCGGCGGATCCGATTCAAGACCAGTGACGCAGAAAGTAGGAAATAACAAAGAAAGACACAAGACGAGAGAACAAAGAAAGCATCACTGACAAAGGTCGGAGGGGGTGCAGCTTCACAGTTAGACGAGGACCCAGAAGGCGGAAGACTGACTTTATCCTCGAGAAACGGATTCGGAATTCGAACCCGAGACCACAAGACAGCAGCTGAAGACGCTATCCACTTCACCGCCTGGGCGGCGTATTGATGTTGTTGAAAGTAGTATTACCAACGGTATGTTGTTGTTGTTGAAACCCAGACCGTCCGACCTACCAGAAAGGTGTAAGGTAACTGTATGGACGGCCGGGAAGTGCCACCCAATTTAGACCGGAACCCAGTGGGGGAGGCATCCACAGGGACCGTACCCTCCTTCCCCTACCACCAACCTCTCGGAAGGACTTTCGGACCCACATGTTTAACGTGATCGTACTCCGCATGAACACGGCGGCAGTTTTGGCAGTGGCTGGAATCGAACCCGGGCCTACCGAGTGCAACCCCAGCGCGCTAACCAATGGGCTACCGCGCCCTTACCAACGGTATGTTGCAATTGTTTGCTGAATGCTCATATATTGTAAGGAATTTTAACTGTCATGTTCATGTTTTGAATAATCCATAGGTTTCGATGCTAAGAATTTAATCATACAGTATTGTGGCAATTAATTGAGAAATGTCATTTTTTTTCGTTTTATCATACGTAAGCTTAGGAAGAAGCACTCCAAATTAGCTCAGAGTTCAAATTGCAGTTATTATCAAAGTAGCAGGTGTTCGTATGCCTGGAATGTATGCCGTTCGTATGCCGTATGGAGGAATTTGAACACCTGGTAAGTAGCAGGTGTTCAAATTCCTCCGCCAGGTGGCAGGTGTTCCGCAGTGGTAGTTTCTCAGTTGTTGCGGGGCTCATTAGCGTCATGGATATCAGCGCGGAAACACGTGCTAAAGTGATTGCGCTTAGAGAACACACTTCTAAGACGTTCGAGGAAATAGGTAAAATATGTGGAGTGAGTACAGCAAGTGTCGGGAGGATCTGGAAGCGGTTTCAGGAAACAGGAAACGCTGGAACCAACCGCTCTGGAAGATGCGACCGAAAACGATCAACTTCGACTCGTGACGACAAAACTTTACATCGAATGAGTGTTAAAAATCCTCGATTAACCAGTTTTGACCTGTCTAAGTCCATGGTGGCAGCTGGTGTTGATATTGCACCTTCAACAGTGCGATACAGGCTGTTAGAACGCGGACGGAGAGCACGTCAACCGTACAAGAAGCAGCTTCTGATGCTTTGCATGAAGAAAAATAGGTTGGAATGGGCACGGAAATACAAAACATGGACTGAGAAGGACTGGGAGAAAGTTCTCTTTTCTGACAAAACACATTTTGTGGTTCAGGGATTTAGATCTATGTTCGTGAGAAGGAGCTAAGGAGAACCTCTCAATCAGCACCACATCAATCAAGCACCCAAGCATCCGCCCAAAAAGATGTTTTGGGGTTGTTTCAGCGTTTTGGGGACAGAATCTCTTGTTCCCGTAGAGGGAATGATGAACAGTGCCAGTTACGAAGTCATATTGACCCGAAAAGTGCTTCCAACCATGGCTAAACTGTGGCCGAACGGAGATTCAGTTTTCCAACAAAACAGCGCGCCATGTCACACTTCGAAGCGAATCAAAAATTTCGGATCAAAAAAAATATTACCGTACTGGATTGGCCCGGGAATTCACCAGACTTGAATCCCATAGGAAATTTGTGGGCTATTGTCAAAAAACGGCTTCACAAATTTGACTGTACGACGATGGACAAGCTAATTTCGGCCGTTATTGACATATGGTTCAGAGACGTTGAAATTAAAACTACATGTGCTAGTCTAGTACATTCCATGCCGAAACGTGTCTGTGATGTTTTAAAGTCTCGGGGAGGTCATATCACTTATTAGTTTTAAATGTATCCATAGAAAACTTGAATAAAACTGAATTTTATAAAAAAAACTGTATTTCTCAATTAATTGCCACAATACTGTAAGAAGAGCAATCTCGGGGGATAATTTATTTTTTCTTTCCACGAATGCATAGTATATGTAAAGGGAAAATTCAGAAGTTAAATGTTTGCAGCAAAACAAAGTAGCAAAGGTATTAAAAGGTTACAGTGGTCGAGAAGTTTTTTTTTTTTAATCAGGATACAGAAACGACGTTACCACGATAATAAAAGAAAACATTTGTTCGCCGAGGATTGACACCTGATAAAGGAAGATTATACATTTCGGTTACTTTAGAAGTAGTTTAAACGATTTATTTTAAAGGAAAATTATAGTGTTTAGGTCAAAACTACGACTTGGATTTTAATGGAATACACAGTTTGAGTATAAATTAATAAGCCATAATTTCTACTGATGTCAATGTGTCTGTCAGTTAGTGCGTCTTTAAGAGCTCTACCTATCAAATAATTTCAACACTTTTTGCGCTTGCATTAATCGATAAATGTCAGAGACATGTTGGTTTTCCATTGAACAGACAACCCTCACTGTTATAAATATAGTAGCAATTAATATATATTTTTATATAAAAATTATTTATGTATAAAAACAATGAGAATGACATCATATATAGGGCGTTAGCATGTGCTGTTCGCCAGATATTATGCATTTTTGATTTAAAAAGGGAAATATATATATATATATATATATATATATATATATATATATATATATAACTTCAATATACTCACTATTATCAAATGATTGAAATCACTGTCAACACTCTTAAACTGAAATCAATGGGAAAACTATTTAGGAGTTATCACATGCTAAACTCAAGACCATCTTAGATAGTCTTAAGCATTTTTATTTCAACATCGATAGTTTTAAATTGGTAATACATAGATTTCTTTACATTGGTAACCTCAGTGGAACCTATAGTATACTCACCATTGATATCTATTATTTCCAATTATTATTTTGCTTTAAAATATTTTGTTAGTTATTTATTTTACTTTCCCTATTCACCACAAGTAATTACAGAGCAAACTTTACATTTGTGACCTTGGAGGAATCCAAAGTATTCCTTGCTATATCACTTCCAATTAAGCATCTGCTTTATAGAATTATATTTATTGTAAAATACAATTTCCTATTCACCACTATAGTAATTACAGAGCTGACTCTTAAATGGTGGCCTCAGAGAAACCCGAAGTATTCCGTCCCCCATTGATATCTATTAAAATAAATTTATTATAAAGATTTATCTTCTGTACTCGTTACAAGTAATTACAATGATCACTTTATATATACAATGGTGACCTTGGAGGAATCCGATGCTCTATTGCTTTCAATTAACCATTCCCTTAAAATTATATCTTTGTAAAATTAACTTTTCTATTCACCACAAAAATTAGAGAATTTTCTTTAATGGTGACCTCAGAGGAACACGAAGTATCCCCCCTCCTTTGATATCCATTAAAATATATTTATTGTAAAGAATTATCTTCTGTACTCATTACAAGTATTTACAGGGATCGCTCAACATTGGTAAACTCGAAGGAATACAAAGTATGTCTCTCTCTGCATTCTTTCCAATTAATCTACTCACTTAAAATTATATTTATTATAAAAATAAACTTTTTTACTCACCACCAGTAATTACAGAGCTTACTCTACAATGGTGACTTCAGACAAACACGAAGTATACTCTGATATATATTATTTCCAATTCTTATTCTCTCTTAAAATTATGCTTACTGTAAAATTTTACTTTCTGTACTCACCACAAGTAATTACAGAGCTCGCTCAAAAAAAACATTGATGACCTAGGAGGAACTTAAATTATTTTTTCTCTATATTACTTTCAATTAACATACACCCTTAAAATTATATTTATTGTAAAAATAAACTTTTCTACTTACCACCAGTAATTACAGAGTACATTCTAAAAAGGTGATCTCAAAGGAAAAATAAGTATCCTTTGATGTCGATTATTTCACTTTCATATTCTCACTTAAAATCATATTTATTGTAAAATTTGACCTCATGTACTTACTGAGCTCATGAAATTACAGAGCTTGCTCAACATTGGTGACATCGAAAGAACGCAAAAGTATCTTTCTATGTTTCCTTCCAATTAATCTACTCCTTAAAATTTTATTTAATGTAAAATTATATTTTTACACACCACCACACACACACACACAGTAAGTAAAGATCTCACTCTACAATGGTGACTTCAAAGGAATACGAAGTATTCCTCCCCCCTTTGATGTCTAGTATTTCCAATTCTAATTATCGCTTAAAAAGTATTTATTGTAAAATTTTATCTTCTGTCCTCACCTCAAGTAATTACAGAGCTCACTCTGTATTGGCGACGTTAAAGGAACCCGAAGTGTTTTGCATTCTCTGACTCTTCTAGTTATAATTGGCCATTAAATTTATATTTACTGTAACATTTTATTTTCTCTACCTCACCACTTCAGAAGATGGCGTCAGGAGGTCGTTGGTTGAAGTATTCCCATATACTGCATTTTTGTCTCCTGTTTCGTTATGCCCTCATGAGTGACGCATTCAAAATCAGAAATAACGAAATTATAGCTTAAAGTATTTGCTTAGGGATACCCAAATAATGACCTACATATCATAATCCACAAAACTGCTACATTTTGATGATTATCTGTCAATTAGTTTTGTAGATAGGGCAGAAACAGATTTTTGTACAGGAATGGTCAGACTAAGTGAACAATATAGGTTTAATCATAAATATGTCATGCTCTCTCTTTCTCTCTAAAACGAATTGCTTCGGATTAAAAAGTATCAGAAACATATTAATCCAAATTTCGTATACTTATCTCCAGACCTAATTAAACAAATAATTGAAAGTTAAATAACAAAAAAATACCCGTATTAATACATATTTAATTAAAATAATACGATTTCACATTTTGCTTAATTTTAAGGAAAGATACATTCTTAATAAAATTCATTCTCGGTTTTCGAAAATAAATTTCCAAATTTTAATCAAATCTATTTAATAGTTGTTCAGTAAATTAATTGAAAATTTTACACATAATTCAATAAATTGAAATATGCAGTTGACATGCATGAGTTTCAAATAATTTAATTACATTAAAGTAAATTTTCAAAAAAAAATATTTGTCATTTGAGGTTTATATTTAAAAAAAAAATTGTGAACGTGTGTTATCAACTTCAATGTACTTGCATTTATTTGATATCTGGTTTTAAAAGCATTCCAAGTGATTAAAATAAATGTTTGGATAAATTAATTAAGAAAATATAGAAAACAAACTACATACAAGTGCCTTGTGCCTTTGTTGGTATTGGTGCTTTGTATTATTTATTTTGGTGAAGAAAGAAATCTTTTTTTCGCCTTAAAATCCGGTTGATACCTTTAGTTAATACTTATATCTGCTCTAGTAAATTTCTTATTTCTTATATATATTACGAATATAAATTTGATATTTCAATAAGTACATATTTAGCTATTTTGAGATATTTTGAAAATAACGTGCTTTAAATTATCTTATAATATTATGGTGCAAAATAAGTTTGAACTAATCAACTATAATAAAGATGACATCACGTCTATTTTAAATTCAGTTATCAAATCAATGACACGACATCACAGATTAAAGGTCATTTAAGTAAATCTCCCTACAAGACGTGCATAACCTTAAAAAACAGTAAACGCGGAATGCTTATATGTAGACCAGCTCAGCAGAAAAATTTGCATAAATAAATGCAAAATAATGGTAGTACAAGCAGGCTATTAAAATTAATCAATTACAAATACAAATTTAGGGGTTATACCCAAGAGATTTAGTTTAAATAAGTGGAAAATATTTTACAAAAAAAAAGACACAATACAAAATTGCAGCCAAGCACAATTACAATAATATGATGTCACAGATAACTGTGAACAAGTTTGACATGCATAGAGTCGAGAATGATTCGCCAAGTGTGACTTAAAATTTGAATAGGATCGCAATTACAAATGGAATCGCTGTAGATATATATAAGCAAGGATTCATAAAGAAGGATATTACGTGGGTTATTACAGCGAATTACAAGGAAGGTTTTTTCAAAGACGGGCTGAAGGTTATCTTTAGCAACACATTGGGCAAGAATCGTAGAAAGTTTACCCTTCCTGAAGTCACCAGCTATTGTTCCTTTTCTTTGTAAAATATTTACCACGTATTTAAATTAAATCTCTTGGATATAACCCATAAATTTGTATTTGTAATTGATTAATTTTAGTAGCCTGCTTGTACTACCATTATTTTGTGTTTATTTATGCAAATTTGTCTGCTGATCTGGCCTACATATAAGCATTCCGCGTTTGCTGTTTCGTATAGTCACTGATTAAGGGTATAGTAATGTCCGAAAGCGCCCTGGATTTTAATGGCTATGTACGTCTTGTGGGATGATTTTATTAAATGACCTTTTATCTATGATGTTGTGTCGTTGATTTTATAACTGATCAAATATATTTTCAGAGATTATGTTTAGGCTTATGATTTTACATTGTTTGTCTAAATATAAAATTCCTTTGAAATTTCAGTATGTGTGACCTATTATTAAAACTTTTTAATAGTAAACTCAAATACGCACACATAAAAATTGTTTTTAAAGTTGAGAAACTCTTCAAAAACATATTTTATTCAAAATCTAGATATCAACATTGTTTGCAAATTAATATTTTATGTTTATGCTACAAAATCAAATCTAAAATTCCTAATAAATAATTTTACTAAAATACATAATTTTAACGATTAACAAAAATATACTCATCGGCATTGTCCATTTCAATTGAAATGGACAATATCGTAATATTTTATTCTGGAATTCATAAAAACTCATCACTTGCATCGGAAATAAAATAAATCACTTATATTTATATCACAGATTCAATTCTGATTCGGTCAGAATATATTAACTTTACTACTAGAAACCTCATCACTACCATCGCAAAGCAATATCCGCATTCAAACTGAAATATCGGCGGAAGCAAATAGTTCCTGGCGCGCAGCGATAAGGACGACATCTTAAAATCCGGAATTTCAAGACATGGCCTTTGCTACCTCCCTTACGCATAAAATGGATTCTGAAATAATTTTTCATTGAAATATTTACGAGGAATTTTATTATTTCCGGTGCTGTAAAGCGTTAAACAGTGATTTATCAGCATTTGTTGCAGCTTTAAATGTGGGTAATTTCATTGATACTTCTAGAGGCACTTATCAGCACTGACGCATTATATCTTAAAGGGTTTTATATGGGCTAACAGAAGTCTGTTTTATTTTATATAACGTCGTTAAGATAAAGAACTGTCAATGTCGTATTTATGAGTTGAATTAAATTAGGGATGTTGAAATAGAATTTAATGATTCTAGGAAACAGCATCAAGTAGTATATATTTAAATATTATATGAAATGTGCATTTTCAAGCAAGAATATAGAGCAGCAATATTTAATTGGAAGACTAAAAAGTCTCCGGTTGAAGTCAGCTGGCAGTGCGACTTGAATTTTTAATTTAGTTTTCATTAAATGCTTTGACATATTTTTTTATGAATAGTAATAAAAAATTGCTAAGAGAGGCACGTGTTTTTTTTTCTGTATGCACATACATTCGAATTTTAGAACACGAAATAATACATGAAATGGATAAAGTATTTATAATTGCATAAAAAATTCGCAGTTTAAAAAAAAAATCATTTTTCATTTGGAGACTTAGGGCAATTTGTCATATCCCATATCTTTAACATTGAAATTAAAAATGAAGTTTTAATTTCTCATACTATATGAAACAGTATAAAGTATTGTTTTCATGCAATTTTTTTGAATTCGAGGCTTTGATGCCAATATATATGTAAAGATCTCCTGAACACATTTTTAATATTTTTGGAATGGTGTATGTCTGTGGTCGATTTATTATGTATACTATAGCAACCCCAATATTAATGGATTAACGGAAATTTTTATCCGGTTTTTGTCAAAAACTCTACAATACCATGAAATTTATTTTAAATTCGAGCGAAAACTTCAAAATTTTACATTTCTTTTAACATGGCAGCATAGGACAAAATTAGACACAATCTTCTCTTTTCTTGTTTATATATATATATATATACATATATATATATATATATATATATATATATACATACATATATATATATATACATACATATATATATATATATATATATATATACATACATATATATATATATATATATACATACACATATATATATATATATATATATATATATATATATATATATATATATGTGTGTACAGGGTGTCCAGAAAGTTCCGGAACGGCGCATTATCTCGACAAATACACTTCGGATCAAAAAATAAAAAAAACACGTATTCAATATCTTTGGAAAAGCTATGCAATGATACCAAAATTGACCCCCTTCACCCTCCTGGGGGGATAATCTCACGGATAACGATGATTCACACATCTCGGAGAGAAACTGTCACATGTCATATCTGTGCATCCCCATGCACGGCGCACCGAAGTACCGAACGCTACTAAACCAATGTCAATGATGATGTTATTCGAAATTATAACAGCTATAGTGTTCCAAATTATAACAGCTATAGTGTGTTTAAAGGGATTGAAAAAATATTTCAATTGATACTGTACTTGACAAAGTACCTCCCCCTCAGAGTGATAACTTGCTCCAAGATGGGAGAATGACGTCATGAACGAAAAATATGTTGTATAGCGTCTATTTTCCACTACAATGATTGAAACTATTAAGTCTCATGTTCATTGATTCATAAATAAACCCTTTTATGCATGATTATGTCAAATTTTGTCCTATGCTGCAGCGTTTAAAAAAATAAAATGTCGCATAAAATTTAAAGTTTTTGCTCAAATTAAAAAAAAATTCTATCTAATTATAGATTTTTTTTAAACAAAGATTCGTTGAAATTCATTATTATTTGTGGCTACTATCGCGCAGAGAAGGAATCGACAACGGAGATGAGACAGACAAACAGACAGACTGACTTACATCACCCTAAAAATAGTTAAAACTTGCTTAGGAGGTCTTAAAACATATATTGGCATAAAAATTTCGAAATCGAAAATTTTCGTGAAAACAATAGTTTGTCAGTATTACGAAAATAAAATTATCGTCATTGTTTTTACACACACATTTCGGAATGGAGCAGTTGGGAAGATAATATAATACCGTGAAACATATATTTTCCCTTATTGTGCACCCTTAGCGCAAATAAAATAACAACAATGGAGTTGTTTTTGTTTCCGAGTGGCAATCTAAATCTATACACAATTTGCCTGCAATTGGTTGAGTAGTTTCGAAGGAAACATGGTTGCTGTGATTTGCCGGTAGACTGATGAAATACGAAAATATGATTAGCCTTCATAGGCACCTTCATAAAAGAATATAAAATTTCTTTGTTGGTGTTTTCGAAGTGAAAATAATACTTCCCTTCAGAGAGAGAGATTATGTTGTTCCTTCACTTTCCTTTATAGGCTCCTTTTCTTTCATTTCTTATTCTACTGAGTATTGGTTGCGCTATATTATTATCCTGAAGAAGGAGGATTTATTTAACCACTGAAACTTATTGATAGCTTTATTATTGTATTATATACACTTTAAAATAAAGTGTTCTAAAAGTTTTAGTCTTTTGATCAGCAGCTTAAATGTATTTTAAAGTTAATCAACATTTCATTCCGGCTAATGAATTCGATAAAACAATATACTATTCGCCTTCTATACAGGGTGCCCCAAAAAGATTGAAACGCGCGTTGATTCTTTACCTGTTGGAGATAAGTGGGTAATGTAAATTGCAAAAGTGTTGAAAGCAAGGTAGGACATAAGACTGCGTTAATTAAATAGTCCTCCCATTAATTTTTAAAAAGTTACACTTTTTGAATTTTTATACGACCCCCTTAGACAACTTTGGTCAATCAGAAAATTTTTGTTTTTAATACAACAAGATCATTAAAACACCGCATATCTGTATTCTTAAAATCAAATGAATTATGATAAAGGGCAAAATCTGACTTATGTCACTTTTCCGTACCATGTGAAAGGCTGTTTCATCAGTGAAAATAGGAATCATAAACAAATTGACGATGGAAATTGTTTAGATCAAAAATACGTTAATATATGTCAAAATGTTTTATCACATATGCATCTAAAAAAAGCATTACACAGACAGAGATCATATAAATCAGTGGTACTCACTACGCGGTTGGGTATCTTATGTATTAACATCCAGTTTTATCTTTTATGTGATATGTCACAAATTTATATTTCTAATCTGATATATGGTCCCCATTCACAATGTTCAACTTCCAATTAAATATAACTCGTTCAATTGTAAAGATACAGATATGCGGTTTTTTTAATGATCTTGTTGCATTAAAAATAAAAATTTTCTGATTGACCAAATTTGTCTAAGGGGGTAGTATAAAAATTTAAAAAGTCTAACTTTTTGAAAATTAATGGGAAGACTATTTCATTAACGTAGTCTTATTTCCTACCTTACTTTCAACATTTTTGCAATTTACATTGCCCACTTATCTCCAACAGGTAAAGAAGTAAATCGCGTTTCAATCTTTTTGGGACACCCTGTATAGAAATTGACTATCGAAATCGGCTTTTCAAACACCACTGTATATTGTTTAAAATAAAAGTTTCTTAAATTTCATCTTTTTGAGCAGCAGCTTGAGGTTTAAGTTAAATCAATATTTTATTAAATCTGCCAGTCTAATAAATTAAATTAATATAATACGCTATTTTACTCTTATATGGAAAATGACTATCAAAATCTGCTTTTCGTTTCACGTACCACTGTATACTGTTTAAAATAAAGTTTTCTAAACGTTTTAGACATATATATATATATATATATATATATATATATATATGTGTGTGTGTACAGGGTGTCCAGAAAGTTCCGGAACGGCGCATTATCTTGACAAATACACTTCGGATCAAAAAATAAAAAAAACACGTATTCAATATTTTTAGAAAAGCTATGCAATGATACCAAAATTGACCCCCTTCACCCTCCTGGGGGGATAATCTCACGGATAACGATGATTCACACATCTCGGAGAGAAACTGTCACATGTCATATCTGTGCATCCCCATGCACGGCGCACCGAAGTACCGAACGCTACTAAACCAATGTCAATGATGATGTTATTCGAAATTATAACAGCTATAGTGTTCCAAATTATAACAGCTATAGTGTGTTTAAAGGGATTGAAAAAATATTTCAATTGATACTGTACTTGACAAAGTACCTCCCCCTCAGAGTGATAACTTGCTCCAAGATGGGAGAATGACGTCATGAACGAAAAATATGTTGTATAGCGTCTATTTTCCACTACAATGATTGAAACTATTAAGTCTCATGTTCATTGATTCATAAATAAACCCTTTTATGCATGATTATGTCAAATTTTGTCCTATGCTGCAGCGTTTAAAAAAATAAAATGTCGCATAAAATTTAAAGTTTTTGCTCAAATTAAAAAAAAATTCTATCTAATTATAGATTTTTTTTAAACAAAGATTCGTTGAAATTCATTATTATTTGTGGCTACTATCGCGCAGAGAAGGAATCGACAACGGAGATGAGACAGACAAACAGACAGACTGACTTACATCACCCTAAAAATAGTTAAAACTTGCTTAGGAGGTCTTA
The DNA here is from genome assembly GCA_951213105.1 of Amaurobius ferox. Taxonomy (NCBI): domain Eukaryota; kingdom Metazoa; phylum Arthropoda; class Arachnida; order Araneae; family Amaurobiidae; genus Amaurobius; species Amaurobius ferox. The sequence goes on from OX578153.1 coordinate 79,340,804, forward strand.
AAACATATATTGGCATAAAAATTTCGAAATCGAAAATTTTCGTGAAAACAATAGTTTGTCAGTATTACGAAAATAAAATTATCGTCATTGTTTTTACACACACATTTCGGAATGGAGCAGTTGGGAAGATAATATAATACCGTGAAACATATATTTTCCCTTATTGTGCACCCTTAGCGCAAATAAAATAACAACAATGGAGTTGTTTTTGTTTCCGAGTGGCAATCTAAATCTATACACAATTTGCCTGCAATTGGTTGAGTAGTTTCGAAGGAAACATGGTTGCTGTGATTTGTCGGTAGACTGATGAAATACGAAAATATGATTAGCCTTCATAGGCACCTTCATAAAAGAATATAAAATTTCTTTGTTGGTGTTTTCGAAGTGAAAATAATACTTCCCTTCAGAGAGAGAGATTATGTTGTTCCTTCACTTTCCTTTATAGGCTCCTTTTCTTTCATTTCTTATTCTACTGAGTATTGGTTGCGCTATATTATTATCCTGAAGAAGGAGGATTTATTTAACCACTGAAACTTATTGATAGCTTTATTATTGTATTATATACACTTTAAAATAAAGTGTTCTAAAAGTTTTAGTCTTTTGATCAGCAGCTTAAATGTATTTTAAAGTTAATCAACATTTCATTCCGGCTAATGAATTCGATAAAACAATATACTATTCGCCTTCTATACAGGGTGCCCCAAAAAGATTGAAACGCGCGTTGATTCTTTACCTGTTGGAGATAAGTGGGTAATGTAAATTGCAAAAGTGTTGAAAGCAAGGTAGGACATAAGACTGCGTTAATTAAATAGTCCTCCCATTAATTTTTAAAAAGTTACACTTTTTGAATTTTTATACGACCCCCTTAGACAACTTTGGTCAATCAGAAAATATTTGTTTTTAATGCAACAAGATCATTAAAACACCGCATATCTGTATTCTTAAAATCAAATGAATTATGATAAAGGGCAAAATCTGACTTATGTCACTTTTCCGTACCATGTGAAAGGCTGTTTCATCAGTGAAAATAGGAATCATAAACAAATTGACGATGGAAATTGTTTAGATCAAAAATACGTTAATATATGTCAAAATGTTTTATCACATATGCATCTAAAAAAAGCATTACACAGACAGAGATCATATAAATCAGTGGTACTCACTACGCGGTTGGGTATCTTATGTATTAACATCCAGTTTTATCTTTTATGTGATATGTCACAAATTTATATTTCTAATCTGATATATGGTCCCCATTCACAATGTTCAACTTCCAATTAAATATAACTCGTTCAATTGTAAAGATACAGATATGCGGTTTTTTTAATGATCTTGTTGCATTAAAAATAAAAATTTTCTGATTGACCAAATTTGTCTAAGGGGGTCGTATAAAAATTTAAAAAGTCTAACTTTTTGAAAATTAATGGGAAGACTATTTCATTAACGTAGTCTTATTTCCTACCTTACTTTCAACATTTTTGCAATTTACATTGCCCACTTATCTCCAACAGGTAAAGAAGTAAATCGCGTTTCAATCTTTTTGGGACACCCTGTATAGAAATTGACTATCGAAATCGGCTTTTCAAACACCACTGTATATTGTTTAAAATAAAAGTTTCTTAAATTTCATCTTTTTGAGCAGCAGCTTGAGGTTTAAGTTAAATCAATATTTTATTAAATCTGCCAGTCTAATAAATTAAATTAATATAATACGCTATTTTACTCTTATATGGAAAATGACTATCAAAATCTGCTTTTCGTTTCACGTACCACTGTATACTGTTTAAAATAAAGTTTTCTAAACGTTTTAGACTTTTGAGCAGCAGCTTGACTGTATTTTTAAGTTAAATCAGCATTTTATTAAATGTTTCCGTCTAATAAAATCGTAAAATAATATACTATCCTACTGCTATATGAAAAGTGACTATCAAAATTCGCTTTTCTTTACAAATACCACTGTATAAAGTTTACTAACAGCTTTTCAAGAATTCTTTAAGAATGCAACTGATAATTAAAAGTGAAATTTGATTATTTGATGCGAGAATTCTAAAGAATGTTTCTTTAAATTATACAATACTTCATTCCTTAATTCATGCTGAATAAATAGAAAATGCAACTGAAAGGATATTGCAATTAAAGAACGGCAGTCTTAATTATAGAACTAAAAATATATATACGGCTATAAACCAAACAAAGTCATAAATTTATTTGCAAATAAATTATTTAATTAACGATGCTTGAAATATGAAATTGTAAGACCAAGATGCGTAAATTAAAATAGTTTTGCTGCAGTCATTAAATTGCTTTCAAAGCAATTTTGAAAATGTAAACATTATTAGTTTGCACAGAGGTAAATGTTATATGACTTAAAAAGCGTTGAGAATCTAAAACAAGTAAAATAAGTTTGCAAAAATTTGATCTTATTTAAGACGCAAAATAACGTACTGCGTAGACAACTAATTGTTTCCAAAAATCTGATATGATTAATACTGTATTTTTCAGACAAACGAAAAATATGCACAGTCAAAGAACCCGCCTAGGAACATGCCGAATTCTCAAAATCGCTCTCTCTATTAAAGACACCAACTGGATTGGATTTGCTCTTTTCAACAAGGTTGGGTTGCTGTGGGATTATTTGACAATGAACTTAGCCACTGCAGTCTGTTGCAGCAGCAACTCAATCTTTATGGATTTGATTCATCAACGTTAAGACAAGATGCAAAGTTGAGTCATCACATACGCTAAATGGAATTCGTCGCAACGTGCAGCAGAGGGGTTTGTCAGAACTGGAAGAGCAGATGGTAGTAAATAACGGATATAAAATAACTAGCAAATCTCCGAAGAGCATGTCCAGAAGCTCCTCCTCCCGGAGATGACTGACTTAATTTTTTTTTACCTAGTTCCGTGTCCCGCCTGCGGGCATGGATGTTGTAATGTCTTATTTGGGGCAGAAGTCAGACTTCTACCTTCGGGTGCCCCGGGTCATTAGACTAAACAGAAGCAGTGCACACATTCTTCCTTAAATGTAATGTTAGGGACACGAAAACAGAAACAACAACAAACTAGTTCCGTGTGTGTGATGCCATGGGGATAGCAAACGTGCGCATTTTGTTCTAGGGTTCTCAGGAGAGACCATACTTGTAAATTACAATTGACATTCTTCCTAACTGACGTTACTAAATATCTTTGGATGTCACTGGAGATGGTGTACACAGCATAATATGAAATCTCTGCGCAACTGTTTTACGTCTGGATATTGCCACTTTAATTAACAAAACATTTTTCAATCCAATAATAGGAAAACTTGCTGTTTTTTTGGCAACGACTAAATCCTCCCTGGTTAGTGGCGTCATTCATGACGAAACGAACCAGGGAGATGATCTGAGAAATTTTACTTTGATGCCGGGCGGACTATCCAATTTATATTTAAAAACCTTGAGTATGTCAGTCAGGATGAAGTGTTCCAGTAAGATGGGTTGGATATGTGATGAGTTGCGAAAGTTCATAGAAGTTTTGGATAGTTTTTGTCCGTAACCACGCAACTGTAAAGAGCAAGATGATATGCATGACGGCGTTTCATATTTTTTGTATTGCCCTGAATATTTTCAATTATTTTAACATTTCTGCATATTTTACGCGTAATCTGATACAATTCTTAGCGGCTAACTATCTAGTGCATCACGATGATGATCAGTTGTGAGACGTAAAGTGAATTTGATAAAAGAGATAATATTTAATTTCTTATTCCTCCGTTTACTCCTTTAGTTTCAAATCAAATATCCACGCATGGTTAACATCCTTTCTCTGAGAGAGAAGTCTTGGCTTAAATCTCATCTTGAGATCAAAGGCAGGCATATGAACAAAAATGTCCACCAGGGAGAAAAATCCACCTTTCTAATTAATTTTTCACTTAAAATTCAATTAAAACTTTTATGCGTTTGCTTGATAAATCACAAAAAATAAAATTGTATACAATTTTAATAAAACGTGTTTCATTTGAATGCGAAGATACACCCACTTTTTTTTTGCCGAACTGCAAAATTGAATGAATTTTCCTTTATCAGATGCCACAAATTAAGTAACAGATAGCCTATAAAATGCAAATTTCGATGTGTTTAAATCTAAATAAATAAATATGAAGGAATTACACTAAGGATTCCATTCAAACATAGTTCGAGAGAACGTTCTTTGATCTGCGATTGGTGTCCTTTTTCAGATGCCACATATTAAGTAATTCCTTTGCTGTTTTTTTGGCAATGACTAAATCCTCCCTACTACAAAGTCTACATAAATATCTTTATTTTCCCTGCAATACTTGGCAATGTATTTGGGAAAATATTGGAATCGTGCCGAAAATCCCAACTCGAGTTTTCGGCGGATCTACACGTTTTGGGACCTCTAGAACACGAAAAAACCCATTCTTAGCATGACGTCTGTGTGTGTGTCTGTTTGTCCGTGCATATTTTATATCCACTCTAACTAAGAAACTAATTGCCTGAATTTCATAAAATTTGGTATGTAAGTTCCTTGTGAGTGATTATTGTGCTGATTACATTTTGGTATGATTCGGGATAAAATAACCCGACTTTTTTTTGCTACATGGCCCATAAAAATCATAAAATCTAAAATTAAACTATGCTATCCAAAAATAAATAAACTACATATGCTTAAATATATCAATTAAATGCTTATTTGTTATGTAATTTTTAACGATGAAAGAAATACAGCCAACCCCATTATACTAGGACTAGTCGTTCTCTAGATATTTTAGTTTTTTCGTATTTTCCCTACGCCATCTTTGAAAATAAGTCCACTTACCAAATGAAAACGAAAATTGAATTAAAAGTACAAATTCAGTGTACTTAAAATATTTAAAGCTGTTATTTTGTGCAATTAAACTCAATTATTGAAGAAATAAAGAGAACGTGAATATGAGCCTGCAGAGAAAGTCATGTGCTGCCCACATTAGATTATGTTAAAATGTCATACGTCTTACCCCTGCATATAACTACTATAATACAGTTTACATGAGGAATGGTATGATATCTGATGAAAAAATCTTAGAAATATTTATAATTATTCGTTTGTTACTTTTCCTGCAATACTTGGTAATGTATAGGGAAAGTATTGGAATCATGCCGAAAATCGCAACTCGAGTTTTCGACGGATCTACACGTTTCGAAACCTCTAGAATACGAAAAAACTATTTTTAGCGTGAGGTCTGTGTGTGTCTCTCTGTCTATCTGTGCAATGTATGTATCCACTCTAACTCAAAAACTAACGGACCGAATTTCATAAAATTTGGCAGGTAAGTCAATTGGGTGTGCCCCTGGTGCTTATTAGTTTTTAGTACAATTCGGGATAAAAGATCCCGCCTTTTTTAGCTAAATGGCCAGAAAAAATATCCTGTATTAAGTCTATTTAAAATTCTAATGGACCGAATTTCCCAAAATTCGGTAGATAAGTCGTTTGTGGGTTATCCTGGTACTGATTAGATTTTGGTATGATTAAAAAAATAACCTGCCTTTCTTTGCAAAATGGCCCGCAAAAATCGACAAAATCTAAAATAAAAACTACGTATGCTCAAATATATCCATTAAATGCTCGTTTTATACGTAATTTTTAACGACAAAACGAATAAGATCAACCCCATTACAATAGGACTAGCCGTTCTCGAGAAATTTTAATTTTTCGTATTTTCTCTACGACACCTTTGAAAATAAGTCCAGTTACCAAATGAGAACGAAAATTGAATTAAAAGTGAATTAAATTTAATTAAATTACAGAAAACGTGGATATAAGTCAACAGGGAAAGTCATGTGCTGTCTGCATCAGATTTTTGTAGTTAGAAAGACGGTTTTCTACTATTTCCCAAAATTTAATTCATTAAAACAAAGTCAGATCCCACGCCTACATAAATGCGTGATTAAGTTGTCATAACAAATCTCTTCCATATACTACTTATATAAGTTACAACTTAAAAGAAGAATTTCATGACATTTAAAAAAAAATTCTAGTATAGCTTTTATAAATAAAAGCTTTCAAACTGAAATTTGAATATTCGATCTTTGAATTCAAAAGAATTTTTTTCGTATTTCCCCAAACAAAGTTCATTAAAATATTCTAAACAAATACACACCACAAAGACTGGTTATTAATTAATGTAAGGTATTTAAAATTGTGGAATTAAAATATTCCTCACTTTAAATCAAGATATGTAAGACTGCTCTCAAATAAAGTATTTAATTAACAATGCTTGAAATATGACGTTTTCTAATTAAGATTAGATGACAACAATAAATTATTTTTATGAGTGAAACAGTCATTACTTAAATTTCACAGCATTTTAGAGAGTGAAAACCTTTGTGTTCGGTAATGAATGGAATTGTATATGTGTTTTATAAAGTTGAGAATACGACAGAAACCAAAATTATTTTCTGTGAAGTTAAAGCTTAAAAGTGCTATTTTATTAGATTAAAAATACTGTATTTACAAATCAATTCAAACAAAATAAAATTCTACAATTTCTATAGTGAACTGAAATTAATCATTCAATTGTTGCTATAACTTTCGATATAGCAACGTTTCAGTAAATATTCGGCAGTTTTCATTAAGAACAACGTTGCTTTTCGACATTATAGCGATCACTACCACGCTTTTTTTTTACTTTCCCTTCAATGCATGGTAAAGTATAGGGAAAGTATTGGAATCATACCAAAAATCGCAACTCGAGTTTTCGACGGAATTTCGACGGACGTTTCGAGACCTCTAGAATACGATAAAACCATTTTTAGGGTGGCGTCTGTGTCTGTCTGTCTGTTCAGAAGTTTTATCCACTCTAACTACAAAACTAATTGACCGAATTTCATAAAATATGGTAGGTTAGTCACTTGTGGGCGAATCTGGTGTTGATTAGTTTTGGGTACGTTTCGGGAGGAAAGAACCCGCCTTTTTCTGCAAAATGGTCCAGAAAAATTTCCTGTATCCACTCTAGATGAAAAACTAATCACCCGAATTTCCCAAAATTTGTTTAATAAGTCGCTTGTGGCTTACTCTGATGCTGATTAAATTTTGGTACGATTTGGAAAAAAATAACCTGCCTTTTTTTTCCAAAATGGCCCGAAAAAAATCGTCAAAATCTAAAATAAAAAACTACGTATGCTCAAATATATTCATTAAATACCTATTTTATACGTAATTTTTAACGAAGAAAAGAATAAGACCAATCCTTTTACACTAGGACTAGCCGTTCTCGAGATATATTAGTTTTATTGTATTTTCTCTACGCCACCTTTGAAAATAAGTCCAGTTACCAAATGAGAACGAAAATTGAATTAAAAGTGAATCACATTTAATTAAAATAAAGAGAACGTGGATATAAGTCTGCAGGGAAAGTCATGTGTTGCCCATATCAGAATTTTATGTTACAACAACCCACCATTTTGCATTCGAACAGCTAAAAACTGATCAAAACCATAAACTTACGGGTATGAAAGACCACTTCATATCGGGGGTGGGGAGATAATAGAGAATTGCCGATTTTAATTAAATGTTGTAAAAACTGCCGTTCGCTGCGTGCTCTTGGCGAGCAAATTATTTTTCAACCCAGACCGTCCGACCTACCAAAAATGTTTAAGGTATCAATAGGCTTTTGATGTTTATCAACTAACATAATTGCACAGAACCATTCAATTTACTCAATTTATTCGAAAATTTTAGTGTGCCCACATACCCGCAGGCATTGACAAAGTATTTATTCCTATTTAGGACACTCATAACATGTAAATCAATCGGACTACGAAAATAGAGTTTTTTTCACGATCACAATACCTCCTCTGTCCACATATTGTGTATTGTAGGGATGGTAAAAGGAGTAATTTTCACGCGGAGAAATGGCCTTTAATCACGTGTATGCCACGTGTTTGTGTAAGAAATGTATTCAATTCATTGCTTCACTTGCGTTCTCCCAGCGAGCTATTTCGGGAACAAATGCCGGAGGCTTTGTAAAAAAGCCGCGTGAGAGTTTTTTTCTTTTTAATGACTGGCTTTGTGTAAGAGACTTCGTTTGATGTGTTTGCGGGATAAGGAAAATGATAGGCATATTGAAGACGATGTTTCCATTTCAGGATGCACACAGCTGGGTAAATTTCTTGTGAGAAAAATAGGCGTCCTATATTGTGCTAAGCATATTTTCTTGTTCGAAAAAAATTTCGTTGTCATACGTAGAAAATATTTTAGATTTGTAGTACACAATTTGGTTCTGCCATATTTAGGTTACTTATCTACTTAATATTAGTACGGTGAACAATAAAATACAAACTAATCTTGCTTTAAAATTTCGTATTAAGGAACATGGAAACTGTGTCAAAAACAAAAATTTTTTTTATGAATCTCCAATTGCTCAACATTGCTGTCTATTTGACCACTGAATTTATTTTAGCAACGATCATACAAAACTGCACCTCAATCTATGATCTTAACTTCTTTGAAACCGTTCATATTCATTAAAATTCTATAATTTAGTTAATGGCTTCTCCAGTACTCCAATTTTGCCCGCGGTCACATAATCACATGCAATGGCGTAGCACCCTTTGAGGCTTAGAAGCTGATCCTCCCCTGTTTCGTATCTAATTTAAAGATATTTTTATTTAATATATTTTTAATATAACTTTGTGAATATATATGTATTTTTAGGAAACCTTTACACTTTACTTAAAATGGGACGTTTTAAAGTATTTTTCCCATTAAAACACATATCTAGAAGCTAAAATCATCTAGCTTTTATGGTACTTGAAATAAGCATGGTACTATCACCGCCCACCAGTTAAACTCCGCCCTGGCTGATAAGCTAGAACTATAAGCTAGCTTACAAGAAGGCGTGGCTATTTCTCCCCCTATTTTCAACCCTTATAATCAACGTAATGATAGACAATGATTGGATATGGGACGTGACATTTGAGGAATGAAAATTTCTTGGGCAAGGCGAATGGATTCGCCATTTTGGGTCAAATATGGTTGTATTAATTAATTTTTACAGAAAACTATCATATACAGGGTGAGTCGGAATTGTTTTTCAAAAGCAGAGGGCTGACAGTACCCCACCAGACGAGCAATAATTACCATGGAGCATAGGTTTGCATTGCACTCTGAGAGGCAGAAAAGAGGCACGTCGAACATGACTCAGTCAGCGCTTCGGACGCCATTGTGTACCTGCCTACGTAGTATCTCCTACGCCAGACACACGAACGCGGTAACCGTATGCAAAGGTTCAGGGAGCAGAATCATCATATTTGGCTCCTAGTAGGTTCCGGCGATAGCCAATCAGAGCACACGTTGCCCTTTAAAAACCGGCACAACTTCAACGCTCTAAGTTATTCCCGTGATAGCATCGCCCGACACGTTGCGTGAATGCTATACCGGAGTACACCTACGAGGAATTGGCCGACATAGATCTCACATAGGGAATGGATGCGCAGCACGAAGATTGTATGAGCAGTGGTTTCCAACGCGTGGTATTCCTAGTCATCCTACCTTTGCCAGTGTCGATCGACGACTGCGAGAAACCGGGTCGTTCGCCATTGCTAACAGCAATGCAGGACGTTTGCGAATTGCACGAACGCCTGAACTGGAAGAGCGAGTCCTGACGAGATTTGCAGCAGCTCCGTCCACTAGTACGCGAACGGTGGCAGACGAAATGGTTGTTTCTCAGAAAGTGGTGTGGCGTTTTTACACGAGGATGCAATCTACATTGCCCACTTATCTCCAACAGGTAAAGAATTAAAGTGCGTTTCTAACTTTTTGGGACACCCTGTATACATTAGTTCAGTGGCATCAAGCGTTTCTTTTAACCACGGGATGCATCAGATGAGTCAGAGGCTCGAGAATTACGCATGCAGAAATCCATATTTTCTTGAGAAAAAAAAGAGCAAAAACCACACATCCCCGTAAACAAACGTGATCCGAACTCTCCTCGAAACACCTATATGTTGTATTTTTTTCATAATGGCGTTGTTCGAATTCATGCGTATTAATATCCAGTCTATTTTGCTATTCCAGTTCATTTAGCTGTGCCTTTTATTTGGTGCAGCGTTCTTGAGATATGGAAATACAGAACAGTTTGAGATGGGTATGGGTTAAACTTAAATATTCATTATTTAAATTATATCATCAAAATATTATCGGTTGATAACAAAAGTTCACATAAAACATTTTCTATTTATAGCAATCTCATGCTCTGTTGGAAGATACATACAATACTATCATCTATGTATTTAGGGAGTAAATGATAAAACGAGAATATTCATTATACAAATTAAACGAAAATATTTATTATATAAATTACATCATCAAAATATTATCGGTATATAACAAAAGTCCACATAAAAATTTCATTTTCTATTTATAGCAATCTTATACTCTGTGGGAAGATACATACAACACTGTCATTTATGTATTTAGGGCTTAAATGATAAATGTCTAAATGACTTTTAAATAAAATTAACTCCTTCGTACCATAAATAATATAAAATGAAAATTCAAATTTGATATGTCAGAATTAGTGCCAATATTAAGTGCATGCTAAAAAGTTATTTCAATTTTTGAAACTTCCCTAATTGCCCTTTTAGTTTGCTGATATAGTGATTTGGAATGAAAAATCTGATAAAAATGTTGGATTCCCCTCTTCAAATAGAAAAAAAAACACTATCCCAAGAGAACTCTGATATAATGGGCGTGACCAAATAAACTATCGGTGTATGTTCGCCCGGCTTTTTACAATTAAATACTGTCGATATTTTCTACATAATGCCGTTATTTTTAATTGGACATTATTATCCCTATTTTCAGTTTGATTAATTTCCAATTTGATTGTATGGACTTCAAAATGTTCAAAACTGATATAAATTGCTATATGCTTTTCTGCTCAAACGAATATTTGCAAAGTACAATATTGACGGGAGTAGTAAAAGCTGTTTCAAAATAGTATGTGAAATATTGATGACGTAAAGAAAATGGTCTTTTGGGAATAACTGCATCCCAAATAAATTTACCTGCTTTACGTATGGTAAAAAACGCCCCGGCTTTATGGCCCGTTAAATGACAGGAGAAAATAAAAGTTATGGTCGGAAAATAAAAGAAGTAAGAGAAAATAAGAGATAATAAAGAGAAAATAAAAGTTATGGTTGACAAAATAGGTATTTCACATTCCAATTTCTTGATTTGAAACTAATTATTACGTTCACTGCAAATTTGAAAATTAGGTCCTATTACGTATGAAGTTTCAAACACCATCTCAAGATTAATTTACAGTTTGCTTTCCTAGATGTAATTACGAAAACTTAGTTCGACACTAAAATGACTTTTAAAACAAAAATCTTTGCAATCGCTCTGGAGAATCTAACCGTATGTAACAGTAAAAAAATATTTTCAAGAAGCTTCTTTATAAGTTATTTCATCTATTAGTTTTTTTATTGCATTGCAAATTGTATTTAACCGCCCATCAGCATTTGTTTCAGAATTTGAAATTCTAAATTAAACTTAACTTTTAGTTTCAAGAGAAAAGTGTATGCTTATTGAAATACTAAATCAAATTTAACTTTTAGTTTCAAGAGAGATGTATGTGCCTATTAAAATTCTAAATCAAATTTAACTTCTAGTTTCAAGAGAGAAGTATGCGCCTATTATAATTCTAAATCGAATGTAACTTTTCGCTTCAAGAGAGAAGTATGTGCCTATTAAAATGCTAAATAAAATTTAACTTTTGCTTTCAAGAGAGAAGTATGTGCCTATTAAAATTCTAAATCGAGTTTAACTTTTAGTTTCAAGCGAGAAGTATGTGCCTATTAAAATTCTAAATCAAATTTGACTTTTAGTTTGAAGAGAAAAGTATGTGCCTCTTGAAACTCTAAATCGGATTTAACTTTCAGTCTCAAGAGAGAAGTATGTGCTTCTCACGAGAACACACAAAACGAGCATTCATAAAATCTGGTTTAGTAGTTACGCTTGTAGGGCCGTTAACAGTGAAGGAAAAACAGCTGGAATGACAATTACATAAAGAGCTATTTTAATTTTTTTTTAGGATGCTACCGCAACAATTGTAAATTTTTGATTTGTTGTTCTCAGTTTTGAGAAAGCTTTACAGAGAAAAATAATCTAATTATATGAGCTACAAACCTATGGAGAGCGGGATTTTTCAAGTATATTATACACTTGTCAACTACGTATTAGGACATGACGACTTGGACAGAACGTTCTTGCGTTCTTAAAATATGACATTTTAAGTGAAGAAAAATGGTAAATGTGAAATTTTGGCTCAAATTCGATATTTCATCAACCCATGCGCCCAAGGAACCACAGCTCAGTCATATACGAAGAGAGAGTAGCAGACGAAAGACAACGAGTAGCAGTTATGGACGAAAAGAGTGCAGTTGTAGACGAAATCAGATGCAGCATATAAATCCAACAGATTTGTAGAGTGCTCCGTAGAGGTGATCTATGTGCGAGTGCATTATAAGTACGAGATGCGAGCCACACACCACAGAGTTGTGGCAGTACTTTCAGCAAAAAGACTGATGCAAGCCTCAAAATGATGATAAGCCCAAGATTAAACTTGAAGGTATGTGCTCATAATAACAGGTCCTAGACAACAACGGTAAAACTAATATTTCTGGTCGCATATCTCCACTTGCTAAAATAATAATTGAAAATTGATATTTAAATGAAAATTGATAATAATTGAAAATTGATATTTATGAAAATTGGTGTTATTGATAAATTGATGTTGTTAATAAATTATATTGTTTAAGTTTAAATAGTCTAATCTTTTATATTAATTAATAATGCTTTTCAGGACTTACACAAAAGGTAAAAATAATTGGGGGGTTTATTGCGGCACAATAACGAGCAATGTACATTTTAATGTTAATTCCACTATATATGAATTTATGGCAATGTTAATGTGATTTAAAATAATTCTTTTATTTGACCCGGCACTTTCCAGGTTCGGAAAGGGGATTTGAACGCGGTTTCCGGTACGCACTTCCGGTATCGAAGCTTTTAAAAATAGAAGGGTTCTTCTAATGATCTTTTTGAAAATAATCAATCAATTGCTGTCATCAAGTGCAAGAGCTTGTTGTTGTTTGTTTAATGCGTTGTAAGAAAAAAAATTTTTAAGGGAAGATGTCACCCCATATGCAATTGCAAGGGGAGTTACAAGATTCTGTGAAAAGTATATATATTTCAATGGCTGATGTAAAAAAAGAAAAAAATATGTGATTGTATTAATAAGTATGTACCAGTATCGAGGTTCAGCAAAAATGTTATATATGTGATAAAGTTATCAATTATGAAAAATGTTAGATGAAGTATGCAAAGAATTGTGTTGAAAAAATAGTATACTGTGTTGATTGTTAAAAAAAAATGTGTAATGGTGTTAATATAAAAGTAGATAGTAGTGTATAACATTTCAAAGTGAATGTACATATGTTTAAAAATCTTTTTAAGTACTCAGAATTTAATTTAACTTCAATTGAAAGCTGGACCTGGTAGAGTTCATGAGTACATAACTTATATTTATTTAGTGCATATAATGTGCTAAAAAACTTTTGTGTTACAACAAGACTGTTGAACTAATTCTGGACGAACTTTGTCCCAATGAAGGTGAAAAATGCCAATTAAAAAGTGGCATCTGAATGGAACTTTTTGTTCGATCTCTATATGTTGTTGAATTTTTTTTGTTGTTGTTTGTGGGGAGATATGTGAGACCAGAAATTGTTCTCACATGATACATTTTTATTCGATTATTTATGGAGGCCAGAACGGCAGAGAAAGCTCTAGTCTGACTGGCGCCGAGGTTTACGACAACGTGAACTTTAAGGTCATAATACTATAAATTTAAGTGTGCCAGGCCAGAGGGTCTATGAGGGGCCTTGATAAATGTGTAGTGATGCCATTGGGTTCAGAGGAACCAATGAGCGCCAAGGGGAAGAACGGCGGAGCAACCCTTCCCCCCCGCCCAAGGAACCACAGCTCAGTCATATACGAAGAGAGAGTGGCAGACGAAAGACAACGAGTTGCAATTACGGACGAAAAGAGTGCAGTTGTAGACGAAATCAGATGCAGCATATAAATCCAACAGATTTGTAGAGTGCTCCGTAGAGGTGATCTATGTGCGAGTGCATTATAAGTACGAGAGGCGAGCCACACACCACAGAGTTGTGGCAGTACTTTCAGCAATAAGACTGATGCAAGCCTCAAAATGATGATAAGCCCAAGATTAAACTTGAAGGTATGTGCTCATAATAACAGGCCTTACACAACAACGGTAAAACTAATATTTCTGGTCGCATATCTCCCCTTGCTAAAATAATAATTGAAAATTGATATTTAAATGAAAATTGATAATAATTGAAAATTGATATTTATGAAAATTGGTGTTATTGATAAATTGATGTTGTTAATAAATTATATTGTTTAAGTTTAAATAGTCTAATCTTTTTATATTAATTAATAATGCTTTTCAGGACTTACACAGAAGGTAAAAATAATTGGAGGGTTTATTGCGGCACAATAACGAGCAATGTACGCTTTAATGTTAATTCCACTATATATGAATTTACGGCAATGTTAATGCGATTTGAAATAATGAATTTAATATTTAAAAGTGTGCATTAGATTTCTACGTCCCACACATACTATTAGAAATCTTATAACCACATTTCTCAATTAGTATTTCTTATCCTGAAAGAGTAGAAATTGGTCAAATGAACATAAAAATCACAGTATAGTCAGAAAATCTGAGACTTTGTAAATACATTAAACATTCTTCGGTCCTCGCTGAATTTAAAACACATAATTTTTCTTTTTATAAATATGAGGTAATAAAAGTACATTTTGGCCAAAAATGGGCGCTTGCATTTGCAAAGAACTAAAATCAGGACCGTGTAATACCACCTTTTAACAGTCTTTGTGGTTACTGCTATTTATCAGAAATGATAATGTCAAAAGTTTTTATGTGCGAAATTTGAGGCGTTTTATGTAAATTAGCAAGTTTTTTATCACGCTTGTTCTTTGAAACAAAACTTGATATCTTAACATTGGTGAGTGACTAATTGTACCTTAAAATGTTCATTATAAGATGTATAAACGAAAGAACGCCTTCTTCAGTTTTAAAAATTCCTTCACATCAAATGCCTGAAATCCAGGTTAACTTTAGAATAACTGCCTATTTTGAACTTTAGTTGTTCCATTACTTATCCCTATCTGGTGGAAAGCGATAATCGTGTTAGGATAAGAGTGATTTTACGCATTTGAATGTTGTTCACTAGCTTAGATGCTTTTTAAGTAATGTGAGTGACGTTTTCATTATTTTTCCAAAATGTGACATTAGTATGACGCAGTTTCTCCTAAGCATTTAAAGCGCATCCTACCCTTAGCCCGATTAGGATATTGCGTGATTGCTTGCTGAATTCTCTATTGTTTTAGACAATAAAAATGTCAATTTTATTTAATAAAAGTACAGTTTGGCGAATTTTATTACATTAACTTACTGCATCGCATACATCCGTGCCGTATTAGAATGTTTTGGGAATTTCCATTATGCATATTGTACCAGCATTCTTCAATGGGACTTTCTATTACATAGATATCCAAACAGGCAGTGTATAAAACTACAATTAAAATATATTTCTACTTGTTTTTTTATCTTTTAAGTATTTTAATTCCTAAAATATTATAAAATTTTTTAAACTTGAAATATAATCGGAATATAAAACGGTTTTTTTACGAAAGAATTTTCTCCTAAAAGCCAATCGGCGGATCCCACAGAATCAGGCGGAAGATTTCTGAACTAGCTATTTATACGCCTAAATCTTATCTTGTAAATTTGTCGCAGAGGAGTTCAGAAATATTTTGTTGGCGGGGATCCTGCTTCAAAACAGTCCGCAAGTAAAAAAAAAAATCTGTTGATTTTTTATTCTCAAATTCATGGGTTTTCATTTCAGTTTTAATCTAAAGTTCTTCAGGTTATTAATACTCGTTTTTCTTGATTTTCAAATGTTAACACATTAAGACCAGGTTTATACCAATCTTTATATTAAACGTGAACATACGAAGAATTGATTATAATAAATTTTAATTTATGGAAAATTTTAAAGTAGCAATTCAATAATAACGCTATGAAAATAGGACACTCACGTCCGAAAATTTACTAGCTGAAAAGTTCTTTGAATCCTTTGTTGAACGTTCATTTTCCTTTGCGGTATTTACCAGTCATTTATTGTGTTTCACCACTTGTTTCTTCCTCTATGGTTTTACACCTCTTTTTACTCTTTTCGTCGTTGGTACCTGCTTCAGTCACATTTACTGTTCTAATATAAGTTGCTGATCGAAGAGCCTGATGAGTAAAGATTGTGCTTCTTTCTTGACCTGACAAAGAAGGCATTTTCTTACTTTCAAAACCAGTTGACATAGTAATTTTGAATCGTATGTTGCTTTCACAAAGATGTTCAGTTTCATTAGTTTAGCAGTAGTTTGATCTTCACGTATAAAAACCATCTTGATCACCTTCATCCGTCCTAAAAAATTACCAATTAAACTCAAACCAAAAAAAAATACTAAAACGCTAAAATATGGCTATTCCAAACGGTACTTAAAATTCTTCAACAAAATATTGGATAGAAATCTAGTAGTATCACAAATGTTACCGGAATATTTATTTTCACCTGAAGAATTTCAACTTTAAACTTGTTTCAGAAGTAAGTTGGTGACGCAGAAATAATAAAAATAAAGAAACATCATAACGACTTAAGAGGGAAAATGGGAAAAAAAACTTTCGCAAATATCTTCTGTACTTAAAAATAAAACGACGTAATATAATTAACTTCTATATTAGCATATGTTGAGTAAATGATAGAAAAGTTGATCAACCCTCCAGACATAGTAGATTCACTTCAATTCTTACATTCTTATGCAGGATATAGAATCAAAACAAAAACAATATATCTTACTCTTCTTCTTTCTTATATCACGTAGCCTAGTATGAGCTAGCGTTAGACTAAGTGCAAAAGACTACTGCCCTTGAGTTCGCTTAGAACCAGAATAGAATTTTTCAAGCAAGCCTCCTTAGTAATATCAATACAGGAAAGGGAGAAAATACTAGATATAGTTCTTTTATTTTTACTTATTCAACGTGACCTAGTCTGAGATAGACTAAGTGCAAAAGACGGCTAACCTTGAGTTAGTTTAGAATCAAAACAGGATGTTTCAAGAAAGACTCCCTGGTAAAACCAATACAGGAAAGCAAATACATAGGCGAGATTCGGTCGGCCGTACAAAGCTGGGATAACTTTTCGCTCCTTATAATCTCCATAGTCCCTAAATGACCGTTTCTGAATTTTAAAAGGGCAAGTTGTTAATTCCTGTCTCCAGGAAACACATGGATCGTAACAGTTCAATGCCAAGAAAATGGTAGATAACAATAGTCGTCGAAAAACATTAGATACAAATAGTTGTCGAAAAACAGTAGATAATAATGCCGTCGAAAAGCAGTAGATAAGAGTAAAATTTTCAATCCATCGTTATAAAGATTCTATATATATCGAAATACATGTATAAAATAAAAAAAAAATGACTAATACACATTTATCAAAGGAATTGAAACTGGTCTATTTTACACATGTTGAATTTGTTAACTTCGTGTCACTTTTCCACAGAAACTATAAATGCGATCAGTACAAAATGTTCACAGCTGAAAGATATTTTATCTATACATATTTTAAAAGCCAATTTTTTATCCGATTTATAATTTTTTTAAAGTATGATAATGTCTGGAAAATCAAAGTTTTTAACCAAAATTTTACAAGGACGTTTCCATAAATAATCTTAAAGAGCATATCCCATGCCTGACATTTATTATTGGATACTTCCAAATAGTATAATATACTCATATCTTTGTTTGTTTCCCTTACCACTGAAAGACAGCACATACATGTAATATAATTTAACAAACATTTAAAATGGTGGAACATTGGAGACGTGAAGATCGATATGGAAGCGATCTGTGTTATCTGAATGAGGCTATTGCAAAGGGTTACCCATTGCGCTTTCTAAGTAACATTATATGTAAATTCTATAACATAATCGTAACGGAAAGTTACAACTTATATTTATATAAAGGTACACTTGCAGTTTGAACAACATATATGATGCTACCACGGACGTAATAGTTGAAAAGTTAAAAGGAGTTCTATTCATACACAGGTAGTGTCAATTACATTTTTTATGCTTGGATGGTGACGTGTATACGGGGTTTGTTTGTCTTGTTATATATTTGATTTTTAAATTGTCATTTGTGTTACTGTTTTGTTGTAGTGAAACTTGATGATACTGTTTTTGTGGTATAGTCAGTATGGGTCTTTCAACTTTTTTTGCATTTTTAGTTTTGGTATAATGTACTTGGTTTATGACAATGTATCCGCTTCCGGGAGTGTTGTCATGGCATCAAGCTAGCTTAACCGGGAAGTGTGGGGGTCACACTCCCCCCCGGCGAAATTTTGATACATTGTCGTTCTTTCTTCATTCTCTTTTGTATTATATAAATGTACTTGGTTGAGCAGCATAGCTCCTATATGTATATTTTCAGTTGGTTGATTTCAATGTGGTCGATAGATTTATTTATTTGTATATATATATATATATATATATATATATATATATATAATAAAATAAGATAGAATTATGATACAAAGGGAATAAAAAATGGATGGGAAGGCTAATTAGGCTTTTTATCTCGGCTACTTATCTCTTTAATGGGAAGGCTTTTTTTCTCGAACCTTTTAATCTTTTATCAATTTTTTTATTATATATATATATATATATATATATATATATATATATATATATATATATTTATATATATATATATGTATATATATATATATATATATATATATATATATATATATTTATATATATATGTATATATATGTATATATATATATATATATATATATATATATATTTATATATATATGTATATATATGTATATATATATATATATATATATATATATATATTTATATATATATGTATATATATGTATATATATATATATATATATATATATATATTACATATATATATGTATATATATGTATATATATATATATATATTACATATATATATGTATATATATGTATATATATATATATATATATATATATTACATATATATATATATATATATGTATATATATATATATATATATATATTACATATATATATATATATATATATATTTATATATATATGTATATATATGTATATATATATATATATATATATATATATATATATATATATATATATATATATATATATATATATATATATATATATATATATATATATATATATATATATATATATATATTACATATATATATATATATATATATATTATATATATACTATTCGTGTATGCTCTTAACATCCGCAATTTTTTTTAGTAATTGCTAAGAGTGCACCGTGTTTTTCTCCAGGGAAAGATAGCTCAAGTTATGTACTATTTCGATAGAGATTTTACTAAAACCGTTTAACTTAAAATCCATATAAATAAAATTGAAAATCCGTCTGTCTGTTTGTCTCATCAAGAGAAAACGGCTGAAACGAATTTTAAGAAATTTTGTGGATAGTCTTGGAATAGCCGCACTAAAAATTCAGTATATATTGCGAGTTTCTAGAATCTCTGGCTATGTAGATATTAATTGAAAACGCACAGTTAAATCTGCCATAGACATAGCATTATGCATACGATATTTTTTTCGTAAATTTATCTGAAAGAAATGGTATCATGCTGCTTAGCAATCGATTTAAATCCAATGTGTTTAATGACTCAAAAGATTTGGATTAAATATTTTCCGATTTAAATAATAAAGAAATGTATACCAAATAAATGTTATCAAAATTTCATTTTTGACTGGATTATCAAATACGGACTTCAGGTTTAACGATTACTGATATTTGCAATTTATGGTATCATCTGTTTTATTTTGGAAAAAAACGATTGAAACTCATATATTGTAGTATGCGTAATCTTCTATTAGTACACGAGTATATCTTCTAATCTACGAGAATATAATAAGTACTGGTATATCTTCAGTTACAATTTTAGTGCTTTCATTTTGACATATATTGGAATCAATCACGGACCTCAAGTTAAAAGATTGCGGGGATAATTGATATTTTCACGATCTTCTAATTTTCGGGAATATAAGTAGCACGGGTATATATCTTCACACAATTTTAGCGCTTTTATTTTGGCATATATTGATTCAATTTCTTATTTTTTGTAAATATGTTTACCAACGAGACCATGCTGTTTTATTCTTCCGATATTTATGTTTAGATAATTTTGTATAGCAAAAACAGAAATATATTCTTAAATTTATTTTTAGGAACTTTAATTTAAATATTTTAATAGAATGCCGTGAATAACAATGTTTAGAATATTATATGAATTTGCAATTGATTGTGAATTTTAAGTTTTTTATATTATATATTCCGTAAGAAGAACGGGTATACTGCTAGTGTTTATATATACAAGGTAGGATAAAAAGTTCGGAGACTGTGCTGATATCTCCAACCCTGATTGGAGAAGAAGGGAAGTATTTGACCGTGGCGTAGAGGCACATGTGATGCGAGATGTGAAATGGAAGACGCAGGTGTTTTTCCAGACAATACGTGTCAGTCTGTTGTCGTTCGCGTTCGTCGAAAATGGAAATGGCGTTTGAAGGCTATTGCACCTGCTGCAGCAGGTGCAATGTTTTTGTCAGCGATTTCCCCAAACGCTGGCAGAATTCGATATTGGCACGTTATTCTTCAAACGCCATTTCCGTTTTAGACGAACGCGAACGACTACAGTTTATTGACGCGTATTGTCTGTAAAAACCCTGCATTGCTGACCTTCTTACTTTTCACATCTCGCGTCACAAACATTGCACCTGTTGCAGCAGGTGCAATGATTCTGTCAGCGATTTCTCCAAACGCTGGTAGAATTCTATATTCGTACGTTATTCTTCAAACGCTATTTCCGTTTTCGACTAACGCGAACTACTACAGTTTACTGACATTTCTTGTCTGGAAAAACCCTGCATTGCGGACCTTCTTCTTCCTTTTCACATCTCGCGTCACATGTGATTCTACGCCGCGGTAAAATAGTTCCCCTCTCCTCCAATCAGAGTTGACGATATCAGCACAGTCTCCGAACATTTTGATCCTTCCTTATATATCTCTTGTGTGTGCTCTTTTAACATCCGCAGTATTTTCTTACTGATTGTTAAAAGTTCATCCTGTTTTCGAACGAAAAAAGAGGGCTCAAAACTCCCGAGAAACACTTGCAGTCATCTAATTATGCCTGCTGTCTTCATAGTTTTTTAAAATATATTCTGTACTATATTCTGTATTTGCATGTACTATTAATTGTACGAAAACTAAAACTACTTTGAAAATTTTAATTACACAACACTTCTTTCTTGCATTCTGTTTCGCCAAAGTAATGGATGGTCTCTATGCAATTTGTCCCACTTTCGAATTCAAAAGATGCTAATCTTCACGCCTTTATCGTCGGTTCCACAGAGCACATTGTTTGACGCTTTTCAAGAGTTGCTGAAGAAAATAAATAGATCAAAACCCTGTAGAGTTTCAGGGAGTGAAAAATGCCGTCTTGCAAAGAAATGCACTTAAAGTTTAACTTGTCCGTTTTCAAATTCTGAGAAGTTCCAGAAGTTTCACATGTATATTATTAGACTGTATTCATAATAGAAGTAATAAGACAGTCAATTTTTAACACTTTACAACAAAGTTGAAAAGTGTTTATGACTTTGTTCATTTTGTCTGTCTGTCTGTCTGTCTGTCTCTCTGCCCGTTAGCACGATAACTACCGTAAAAATGACTTAATCAAAATGAAATGTTAGTATGTTGTTCAGACGGTCTGTAGAACCTATGGGAATATAAATGAATAATATCACCCAATTAGTTTTGGATTGAACCCGGGTCGAAAAAATGAAATACATTGAGCCCTATGGGACCTAATTTTTCAAACATTTTTTAAGCGGATTTAAAATTCACAAATTGCTTCAAAAATTTTAGGTAATATTCAAATTGTTCCATAAAATATATACAAAAAAATTCAGCGAAATATATTCAGTAGTTTTTTACATAAAAATTAAAATAATAATTACACCTCTTATATGAAACGATCACGTGACCATGATATGAAACGATCACATGACCCACTTCAAAATGATATATGGCATCCATCTTGTTTCAAAATCGTGATTTTTTTAAGTTCTTTTTAATTCATATTGAGTGTTGTATCCGTCCTAAAAGTACTTTATTTTTGCTTAAATTCTGTGCATCTACATACTGAAACAACGCAATGACAATATATTTGAGTTTAAATGCTCATCTAAATTTTATTATTTCTACAACTAAGCCTATTTTTCACCTATGTAAAATGTAAACAGTAAAATATATAGAATGAGTTCTATTAGAATTCCTGTATTTTTTTAACACAAAATACATGGAGTCTGCATGGCTGATATGAATGAAATATTAATTGATTTCATAAAGAGAAGGACGATTTTTTTCGATGAAGTTTCAAGCATAGAGTTTAATTTTTTGTAGCTCCATGGCCTTAATTTTTAAATAAAATAAATGATTATAGTATTGTGATGAATGACATGAATGGGAAGTTAATTATGAATGAAATGCTGCTTTTATTGAGAGAGCCAGGCGTGTTATTTTTTCTATGACGTCATTTGAATTAATTTCAGTTGTTTTCGATGAAGTTTTCAAATATAATAAATTATCGTAGTATTATGATAATTCTAAAACTATTACCGAGGAATGTATAACATTTTAGAGATGTTTAAACCAGGCAATTTATATTTCAATGCCGTCATTTGAATGAAGTTCATTTTTTTCGATAAAGGTTTAAGTTTTCAAATATAATAAATTAATGCAGTATTGTGATAAGTTTCAAAATATTACCGAGGAATGTATTGCATTTTAGATTTGTTTAAATAAAATTGCATTGAAGTTGGAAAGTGTTTCATAATCAATGCTTTAAGCATGATTGATCTTTCTTGTTACATATGTATTAACGGAGCAAAAAAACAGAGCAAAATCGTAATAACATTTAAAATTGAGCAAAATTGTAATAACACTTAAAACTGGGCAAAATCGTAGTAATTAAATATTTAACAATAACATAATGTGTCCCACATATGACTTTTTTACGAATTAACAAATCTGGATTTTCAGTAAAGCATCTTCTGGCCTATGGCTGACCGTCTCAAAGTCTGAGTACAAATAACAAAATGATGCAGCATACAGCTGTTTTGAGGATGCGTCCAAAAGAGAGCATGCCTCTTTTGAACTTCGTTGGTTTATCTTTTGGGTTTTTTTTAACTGGCGAGTTGAATCCAGCGTATCCTCGAAATATGCTGAATTATTGTGTTATTTATGTTGCTTGAGTTTTTCTGAACTTTCTCACAAAGTGTATTTTACTTAATGAATAGTGTGAGACCAGAAATAGATCTCACATGTGTTTTGGTGAGACAGTTTTATACCAGTTATTTATTGATCTGAAACATCGAGCAATACTTGTAGTCTGGATGGCGCCGAAGTTTACAGCAAACCATATATTTAGGAGCGTCAAGACAGAGGGGGCCGAGCTGGCCCTTACGACGATGCCAAGTAGCGACATTGGTTCAATGATTAACCAATGGTAAAGATGTTTGTTGCGTCACTCTCAATGCTGCAAATGAAAGAAACGGGGGGGGGGAGATACATCCCCGATGAAAGAGAACCACAACATGTGGCCTAAGAATGACACTTAAAAATATAGACTTGTGAAAGTACTCGGAGGACATTATGACTAGACTTGGCAAGAGATAACAGCTCGAAACCAATAAGCACGAAACTTAGAAAGATGTGCCGACTACGGGAATCACTTAAATGCGTGTGTCGGGCCAGCAGTACAATATTGTCGTCGAATTACGAGTAGTGAAGCAATACTTTGAGTTGGTGAGCAATACTTACGAGTAGTGAAGCAATACTTCCAGTAATATGATCGGCGTAGTACCGGGTGGTGACGAAGTACAAGACAGATTTGAAGGTATGTGTTCCTCAAACATTCACAGGTTATCAAGATACTTTCGGCATAATATTACTGGTCTCACATGCTATCTTTCTAAATAGTTAATAAGCAGAGTAATTATTGTAATTAAATTTAATAAGTATTTTATGTTGTTAATAAATGTTTTATTGTTAAAGTTTAAATGGAGTAATCGATTTAATACTATTCTAATAATATTCCTTTACAGAACTCACGCAAAGATAAATAATTGGAGGGTTTTATATAGCAGCACAACAAAGCAATGTACTATAATAAATGCGTACCACTATACGAGTAATTTACGACCATGTATATTAAGTTTAATTTAACAATATTATTATAATTAATAATATTAATACTTTAAGTTCCTTTTAATAAAATTCCCACAAATAGCAAGAAAACGCTCAGCGGATCATCCTTCAATACCGATGAAACAAGGTTTTGCAGTGATTACCGTTCTTAACATGGGAAGCGGTGAAATGACCTGTGAGCAGAATTTTTTTTAAAGCTATGACTTTAAAATCTTCTAGTATTCACTGATAACAAAGTTCCATGCACTCAGGACTACTGTGAGTGACTTCGGCTGTATAACAGGGCGCTGTAAAACTGCAAGAAAGTGCTTAACTTATCATGCCTCACAACCTGTGGACTATGATTTTGCGGTCATTGTAGCTCGTCAGCACAGAGAAGGCGATGAAATGATTAGTGAACAAAACAACTGTGAGGTGAGTAGATGGGATTTTAATTATTTTTCTTGTAGACACATTTTTTTATCTGAAATCAGTAGCAATTTCTTGATATTTCCTACCATTTTGCATCGTCCTATTATAAGACAGACGTCCTTTCACTCTTCTAAGCAGTTGTAATTCTAATCAGTTATAATTTTGACTGGAGCTTAATAATTTGTGCAGTAACTGGTTTCAAAGATCTCTACCAGAAATTTTTTTTAAAATTCTTGCTTTAATAAATATTATGTTTACTTTTTATCTTATCGATTGACTTGTATTAATGGCCAGCCGTGACTGCGAAATCATGGTTCATATATAGTGAGAGAGATTGTCAGTTGAGAACGTTCTTGCCAAAATTAGATATTGATATAAAATAGTTACGCAAATTAAAATTATTAAATCATTCAGGCAAGAAGACGATAAATAGGCTTATTTTTATTATCGAGTAATGCGAAAATACCTAGTTTTCACTAGAATCACTTGATGCTTGGCAGCGATATAGCAGTTATTGTGGGAAAGCAAAATTTCTAATATATAGTAAACTGTCAACTTTTATACATTTTAATAATCTTCAGCACAGCTTATCCCTGGCAACAAGAAAACTTGCCGTGCCTCTCAATTTCACGAACTTCGGTAGTAATCAACACAATCAGTCATACCTGGTGACGTTTTAAAAGTTTATAGCAAATTGAGATCAGATTGCATGAATTTGCTATGGTTAAATTTATAGTCACAAAATGGCGGATAGGGGATGTTGCTATACTTCGTACCAGCGCAATTATTAGCTATACCATACTGGAGAGTTCTAAATTCCACGAAACCAGTCCAAGTATGCTGGTCGCTGCATTAAGAGCACATTCCAAGGTTCGACTAGTCCCATTATCTGCGAGTCCTGTGATCATTTCAATAAACCGCAATTTGCGCACTTTGAATAAATAATAACTACATCTATTTTGTTCTTTTCTGGCCTTATAAATCTTCATCAAGCATTTATCTTTGTCTTCTCAAATTCGAAGGGTGAGTGACGCGTCCTCCCTCTTCTTCCACAAGCATGACTGACTGACCCGTGCAACCAACCAAAGATCGTTTGGCGGTGTAATTGACGCTGTCACTGGAGAAAGACTAAATGAAAAAGATGGGAGTAGTTTCGATTGCTTGTAACTGAATAGCGTTTGGTAAAAAGAATATGATATGACATTTCCTTTTCTTTAAATAGTTTGTTCTAGAAGTACATCAGACTCCAAAAAAGTTCTTCTGTATATTTATGAGCTAAATTCGTTTTAAATTATTCAATAAATGAGAGGTTCTTTTTATGTGCATCTAATTTCAGAGGAACCAATTTTATTTTAGGAATAAAGCAAAAGGGTCTAAAAAAGTAACTACGACCACGAGAATTGTTAGTTGTTATTCATAATCAATAATATTAATATATTTCTGGTAGTAAATATCTACAAAGCATTTACTTATTTAATTATAAAGAGATTATTTAATATGTTGTTATTTTTGTTTCATTTTAGATTGACAAATGTCGGCCGACTTCAGAGGATAGCCCATATTTGCATCCCACCAATAATGTCAATTGCTTTTAATTACGAATAAAAATGAGATGATTATTCGTTAAACACGTTTACAATAATGTATGTAATAATTGTCTAACTTGCTTTTGTTCTTACAGATCTTCCATAAGCCTGCTTAGGGGCCTAGAAAATTGAATCTTTGTACATATAGTATTTACCACGGGGCAGAGCCTAACGGAGCCGGAATTGCGATTTTTATCTAGGAGCAAAATAAATGGGAAATTAGGTCTATAAGGCTAACTTATAGAAGCTGTCATGGTGGCCTAGAAGTCTGAACTTTTGCACACTTATAGTTTCGA
Organism: Amaurobius ferox; assembly: GCA_951213105.1. Taxonomy (NCBI): domain Eukaryota; kingdom Metazoa; phylum Arthropoda; class Arachnida; order Araneae; family Amaurobiidae; genus Amaurobius; species Amaurobius ferox. The sequence continues at coordinate 79,367,586 of OX578153.1, forward strand.
TGAACGAAAGGAACTTAAAGGAGCCGGAATTTCGATTAAAATTGTGCTAAATTTTATTTTCTTTCTCGATAAGTTTTGTCAGACTCTTCTGAATCCTGCCTAGGACAAAGGGGTGAGATTCCTTACACATCTATAGCATTTTTCCGGCCGCCCACCTTTCTGCTCCATGTCATCGGACGGTCTGGGCTTTCGACACACCTATAGCATAGATCTCAAGGTAGAACCCAATAGAGCAAGATTTTCGATTTCTGAAAAGCGGGCGAATAAAATAAGGGGCTAAAATACTTTAAAACCTTACAAAAGCGCCTTGGTGATGAAAAAAGCAGCAGATTTGTAGAATGTAGTATCGACCACATGGTAGAACTTAATTAAAACAATTTTCAATTAAGATGATAATTTTGATGATAATTTCCATTTTTAAACAAAGTAAAACTTATTTAAAAAGTTGCAATTTAATTTTTAGGCATGTTATTTTACCTGTTTTAGACAGGCATGAAAGCTAGTTATATCATAATGTTTGTTTTTTTAATTTCTGAAAATAAATGCTTCAAAAAAATTGACGACATTTTTCTAGTTAGAACGCCTGAAAACGAATTAGACTTTTACGATTACCGATCGAATTAACTGGAGTGGACTTAACTGGACTCAGTTCGAAATTATCATACCAGAATCGATTTTTAAGAAGGATTTTTTTTTTTTAATTTTACAGAACTTTTTTTGAAAAATCTCTACCGTTGTTTCAACTGATCACATAGCATCTTACTTTTCATTTCAAAGGGCTTGCACAAATCTTTTGAAGGATACTGAGTTTGACAATGTACCCCCCATCCCGGGGGTACCCACCTAAAAAGGAGCCAATAATGTGATGATAAAAAAATTTGTATCACGACTATTTTTCACTTCAATGATTGAAACTGTTAAGTTTCGTAATCATTTAACCATAAATACCCCTTTTATGTATGATTATGCAATTTTTTTCCTATGCTGTCATGTAAACAAAATATAAAATTTCGAAGTTTGCTCTCGAATTACAAAAATTCTATTTGGTTCTAGATTTTTCGATAACAAAGCAGGATATAAAATTTCTTGGAAATCAATTAATATTTGTGGCCGCTATCGGGTACACAAAAAAATCGACCATAAACCGACAGACAGACAGACACCATTCTAGAAATAGTCGAAACGTGTTCAAGAGATTCTAAAACATATATCGGCATCAAAACTCGAAATCGAAAATTTTCGTGAAAACAATAGTTTATCTATACTAAACTCTGCAGAATGAGAAATTAAAAATAATTTCTAAATTTTTTTTAGTCTTTTACTTTGTCCAAGAGCTATCGCTTTAAGACATGACTTTCCCTGCAGACTTCTATCCAACTTCCCTTTATTTTAATTAAATTTAATTCACTTTTAATTCAATTTTCGTTCTCATTTGGTAACAGGACTTATTTTGAAAAGTGGCGTAGAGAAAATACGAAAAAATTAAAATATCTCGATAACGACTAGTCCTAGTGTAATGGGGTTGGTCTTATTCTTTTCTTCGTTAAAAATTACGTATAAAACGAGCATTTAATGGATATATTTGAGCTTATGTAGTTTTTTATTTTAGATTTTGACGTTTTTTGAAGGGCAATTTTGCAAAAAAGACAGGTTATTTTTTCCGAATCATACCAAAATCTAATCAGCCCCCGGGTGACCCACAAGCGACTTATCTACTGAATTTTGTGAAATTCAGTCCATTAGTGTTACAGCTAGAGTGGATACAGTCTTTTGCGAGCCATTTCGCAAAAAAACGGCGGGTTCTTTTATCCCGAATCGTACCCCAAACTAATCATCACTAGTTTCGCCCATAAGTAACTTATCTACCAAATTTTATGAAATTCGATCAATTAATTTTTTAGTTAGAGTGTATACAAAATCTGCACAGACAGGCAGACAGACAGACTTACAGACAGACACACAGACGTCACGCTAAAAATAGTTTTTTCGTATTCTAGAGGTCTTGAAACGTGTAGATACGTCGAAAACTCAAGTTGTGATTTTCGGCATGATTCCAATACTTCCCCTATATATTCCATATACATTACATATTGCAGGGAAAGAAATATATATAAACTTATTCATTTGTTTTCTTTGATGTACAGACATGTGGATCAGTCAAAATATTGTGATTTCTTAAAGCATCCCAGTGCTTTCGCATTACGTATACTATATATAGCAAAGAAAGTAATAATCTATTTTGTCATTTTTTATTTCTTTGACCTTATAAATATTCATCAAGCACTTCTCCCAGTCTCCTCAAATGCGAAGAGAGACATGCTATCCCTCTTGTTCCAGAAGATTAACTGATTGACCTCGAAGAACGTACCAAAGATCGTTTAGTGGTGTAATTGACACTGTCACCAGCGGGGAAGACTCCATAAAAGCATGGGAGTAGTTTGAATTGCCCGAAACCGAATAGAGATTGGTAGAGAATACCAGACGATTATTTACTTCTCTGAAAGAATTGCTGTATAATAGGAACATTGCTTCTAGAAGACAATGGCTTTGTAACTTTCTCATACTAATGTGATATAGTACAGAGAAAGTGTTGTTTACAATAAAATTTTCGAATTCTAGATTTTGATGCCAAGATATATTTTCTGAACTCCTGAGTACGTTTTGAATATTTTTGGAGTGACGTCCTCCTTCCTGTTTGGGGTCGATTTTCTGCGTATACGATAGCGGCCACAAATATTAATGTATTTTCAGAAGATAAAATCAAGGACAAAGCGTTTAAAAAAAACGAAATGTCTTTCATTTAACACATCCTAAAAGACGTGCAGAACATTATTAAAAACTGCCAGAGCGCTTTCGGACATATATACGCCCTTCATTAGTGGCTACATTAATAGTAAAAACATGTAATGTTTATATAGAGATCAGTTTAAAGCAAATTTGCATAAAATATAAAATGGTAAAAGAACTAAAAATAATAACTGATAAAGGGCGTATATACGTCCGAAAGCGCTCTGGCAGTTTTTAATAATGTTCTGTACGTCTTTTAGGATATGTTAAATAAAATATATTTCGTTTTTTTTAAACCCTTTGTTTTTGATTCTTTCTATTGAATGCAGACGTGATACCAATCTTGAGTATTTTCACACACCTTATATCCGGTTCTGACATAAATCTAGAACTAGATACAATTTATTTTTTATTCGAGTGAAAACTTCGAAATTTATTCGAAATTTTATTTATTTTTTAACAAGACAGCATGGAACACAATTTGACATAATCATGCATAAAATGGTTTATTTATGGCTGAATGATCACTGGACTTAATAGTTTCATTGTTGTGAAAGACAACAGCGATAAAATGTTTTCTGTTCGTGACGTCATTAGCTCCTCAGGAGGAAAAGTTACCCCCCGGTGTACATTATCAAGTATGGTATCAATCGAAATATTATTTTAATCCCTTTAAAGTGAAAGGTAACATGCGATAATTGCAATCATTTGGATTCACGATACCGATTTTTAAAAAATGTGAAAATAAAAAGCTACTAAAAGTGGATTCAGGTATGAGAAAGTCGTTTAGAGACACACTCTCGTCCATTAATGTCGAAATGCTTTTAAAAGTATAAATAGAAGTAATCACATTACATGTACAGAAATGGAAGGATATTGCCTCATCTTGTACAGACAAAGCTGAATTTTTTTCATCCCCATTTTCGATTACAAAAATAAGTATTGAACAGAACCCAAGCTGTCTTATTCACAAAATTGCATCAAAATACGTATGTTTTTAAAATTATATCTACGTAAATTTATATTAATTAATTTAGTTTTTTTTATCGTAGGTATAAGAATCTTCATTTGTTTCACTTATTTTACATTCCCATGGTAATGTATAGGGAAAGTATTGGAATCATGCCTAAAATCGCAACTCGAGTTTTCGACGGATCTACGTGTTTCGAGACCTCTTGAATAAAAAAAAACTATTTTTAGCGTGACGTCTGTGTGTGTGTCTGTATGTCTGTCTGTCTGTCTGTGCAGATTTTATATCCACTCTAACTAAAAAACTAATTGACGGAATTTTATAAAATTTGGTAGGCAAGTCATTTATAGGCGAATCTGTTGCTGATTAGTTTTGGATATCATTCGGGATAAAAGAACCTGCCTATTTTTGCGAAATGGCCCGCAAGAGACTATATCCACTCAAGCTGAAAAACTAATGGACAGAATTTTACCAAATTCGGCAGATAAGTCGCTTGGGAGTTACCCTGGTGCTGATTAGATTTTGGTACGATTTGAAAAAAAAATAATTTGCCTTTTTTTCTAAAATGGCCAGCAAAAATCGCCAAAATCTAAAATAAAAACTATGTATTTGCAAATATATCCATTAAATGCTTATTTCATACCTAATTTTTAACGAAGAAAATAATAAGACCAACCCCGATACACTAGGACTAGCTGTTCTCGAGATATTTAAGTTTTTTCATATTTTCTCTACGCCACCTTTGAAAATAAGTCCAGTTACCAAATGAGAACGAAAATTGAATTAAAAGTGAATTAAATTTAATTAAAATAAAGATAACGTGGATATAGATAAGTCTGCAGGGAAAGCCATGTGCTGCCCACATCAGATTTTATAATTTTGGAAATTGAAGCATTAATTACCAATTGTTCTTAGCTTCTCATAAAGGAAGATATTTGGGTTTCTGTGTATCTTGTCTGTAGTGGAAATTCTAAGCGTCGTACGACCATGAAGTTTGGGTCAGAGGTACTCCAGGAACCAGGACAATACGCCTCGATGTGATTTTTTCAAAATTCGATTTGGTGTTTTAGTTATTTTATATTGCAGCAATATTTGAGCGATCTTGACGTCATCGGAAAGATTGAAAACCGACCTTTTAAACGGTGTTTGAACTGAATCCGTATAGATTTTTTTTTCATATTTATTACTTTCTTTAAATACATCGTAATTTGCAATTTTTAGCTTATTTGAAACATATTTCGCCACATCCCAAAGGTAAAACAACCACAATTTTACAGTTTATCAAAATGCTCTGTTGTTGTTGTTGAGACCCAGACCGCCCGACCTACCAGAAAGGTGCAATGTAACCGAGCAAAATGCTCTGGGTACATCTTCGCTTAATAATATAAATATATATTTCAATTAATACGTTATTTTATATTTGTTGTTTTGTTGAAACAAACGAATAAAAATTCAGAATATATATTCCGCAAATGAAATTCAGTGTATTTTTCAACCAATCGACAGCGCATGCCCGATTAACGGCGGGTTTTAAGCCACGCCATCATTCCTATAGAAACCAAATATACGAAGCTGTTCAATTTGAATCTTCCCTAGTAGCAATATAATGTTGGCAGCCAATGTTGGACCAATATGAACAAGAAAGATCAATCATGTACAAAGCATTGATTATGAAACACTTTCCAACTGGAGTGCAATCCTATTTAAACGTCTCATAAATGCGATATATTCAGCAGTGATATTATGAAAATTATCACAATACTACAATGATTTATTATATTTGAAAACTTCATCGAAAACAAATGGACTTTATTCAAATAACGCCATCAAAATATAAATCGCCTGGATCTCTTCATAAAAGCAATGAATATTTCAATAATGAACTTTGTTCTATTCCTTTCGTTTAGAGGCGACATTTTTAAAATTGTCATAACACTACAATAATTTATTTTGCTTAAAAATTTAAAACCGTGAAGGTAAAAGTACTTTGCAACTCCATGCTTAAAACTACCTCGAAAAAGGCAATATAGAATCCTCTGCTTCTCTATGCAAAATCGATGAATGTTTCATTCATATCAGCTACATTGCAGACTCCAGAGTTAAATAATTTTGCGTTAAAGAAATTCAGTAATTCTTATACAACCCATCTTACAGCTTGATGTGTTTACATTCTCCATACGTGAAAATTTGGCTTCATTGTAGAAATAATCAAAGTTTGATGATCATTTAAACTAAAGAATATTATAATTGCGTTGACGCCAGTATATAGATGCAGAACGGATGCAACACTGAATATAAATTAAAAAGAACTTTAAAAATCACGATTGATTTTGACACAAGATGGATGCCATATTTTATTTTGAAGTGTGCCACGTGATCTCTTCATACAATATAGATGACATTATTATTTTAATTTTTATTTAAAAAACTACAGAAAATATTGTGCTGAATTTTTTTTTATAAATTTTATTGGATAATTTGAATATTTCCTAAAATTTTTGAAGCAATTTGTGAATTTTAAATTCGCTTAAAAAATGTTTGAAAAATTAGGTCCCACAGTGTTCAATGTATTTCATTTGTTCAACCCGGGGTCAATCCAAATCTAATTTTGTGATAATATTAATTTACATTCTCATATGTCCCACAGACCATCTCAACAACATACTAAAATTTAATTTTGATAAAGTATTTCTTACGGCAGTTATCGTGCGAACGGACAGACATACAGAAAGAACAAAACCATAAACACTTTTCAACTGTGTTGTAAAGTGTTAAAAAGTGGAAATTTTGAGGACATTTTCCCAATATTGGCTTTATATTACACCAATACTGGCGTTGCATTGAAAATATTTCCAATGTAACACCAATATTGGAGTAATATTGTAATGAAAATATTTGGCCAATATTGGTGACATATGTAACCCCAATATATTTTCCTAGTATTGGGATTACATTGCAAATATTTCCAGTGTAATGGCAGGATATACAATATTCATCAAATATTGGTCCAATATAAAATGCTACTAGGAATTTTATTTATTTATATATTTTTTGCTCACTCTTTACTATGGCTGTGGATAATTCTATCTGATGTGTCGTTGCGACGAATAAAGAAAAGGGGATCGCAGTCATTTTGTTTATTTCGCGTTTCCATGAGATCAAAATAGGTACCTGTGTCTCTTTAAATTGTGTTCTTATGGGGAAAAGGATACTATTTCATTTGAGGGAGTGGATCGTATCTTGCCCGTTGCAACGGTGTACGCAATGTTTACTGTTATCTCGATGAATGCAAGTTATTTACTTTGTTATTTTTTAGATTAGTGAATTAACGCAACTAATCCCTGATTCAATTCCCGGGAAAAGGCGGGTTCCTTTTCTAGTATCAAATAAAAATAATATGCATTTTCGGACATAGTTTCAAGGTTATGTATATTTCGCAAGAATATGTATATTTCGCGTTGAAGTTATTATTTATAAAATTTTCTTTTAGATCCTTTAATTTTGTTTTGTGGTTGCATTTAGCTGATTATATGAATTTGCCTGATTTCTGTTCAAATGCTAAAGATATATATTTCTTTGACACTATTTATATCCTTAGCATAGTTCAAGTTATTTTTCTCCGTAGACTTACCCGTGTTTTAACACACGTTTACAGAATTATCATTGCTTTCCACAAAAAATAAATCTTACAACACGAATAATTCGATTTAAAATTATCTATAATTGTTAAAATTCTATCTAACTCTAGTTTTTAACAAAATGTATCCACACATAGAAATTTATAGGAGAAAGTGAATCCTTTCTTAAACTATCTTGTCCACACTCATACACACACACGTACGCAAATGTAAGCCCATTCACACACACATAGACGGACATATTTCCAATACTATTCGAAGTTAAGATATATTTAAAGTTAAGAGATCAGTTTAAGATATCCTTGCTTATCCTTTAAAATCTTGAATCTACAACTTCTAGCAAAAAAATTATTTCTTTACACAATAGCATGTAAAAAATTAAAAAAATGCAATATTCTTTACTCTTCCCCTCCAATATAACCACTTCATATTAACCAATTCAGACCTTGTTTTGTAACGGCTTTGAAATAAACCATAAAAAGTAAATATAATTTCCTCAACTAGTGTACAAAGAGTATTATTTCAGGAGACAAATGACTTTTCAGAATAATCCAGCTGACAGAAAGAAAAGATCAAATTTATAAGCAATTTTCCCCTTCACTTATCTTGTCTTCATATCGTCATTCATCAAACGAACAGCACCCATACACCGATCCTGAATATAGCATATCAGCTTCGATTGGCCTTCCTTATCTCCACAAATATGACAGATCGCGCGCAGCACCTCAGGAGATTGCAGAGTGGTGTAATTGATACCCGCTTGGGGAGAAATGGAAGATTCGATATTTCATTTTCCCCCAAAAATTATTCTCCTGAAAGTTGGAAGTATATTATTTCATGACAAAACTAATTTCATCGCAAATACAAATATATAAGAAAATATGAATAATCTACTTAATGGTGGTTGTACGTCATTTGTTGCGCTGGAAATGGGATTTAACTCTGCTAATACTGGTCTGTATCCATTAAAAAACATCATCTAAAAGGTCGACTTTGGTTCCTTGCAAAACTTCTGTTCCTTGTCACTCACAGTTATTAATCTAAACTTGTTGTAAAACGTGTGTTCACTTGTTGTAAAACTGATGTTTGTTAAAAGTGCAACACCATGAAGGAATCGTGCGATTGAGCTGAAACTTGCAGCAAATGCAAATTAGGGTGTGCTATGTAAATGATTAGTTATACCATATGAACAAGTTACGGAGTTTGAATGGATATGAATTCTCGGACTTCGTGAAAGGGGGGGGGGGGTCCTATAATGCAATAGTAGTTCTTACAGAGGGCAATACCGCGACAGTGATGCGAGTGTGGAAGCAGTGGACTGAAAATAACTGAACGAGTCGCAAATCCGGCAATTGACGAAGAAATGCTACGTCAGCATGGGATGATAGACACCTCATCAGCATGCCAGTGATGGACAGTATAGCTGTATCTCAACAGTTGGCTGCCAGAACGTTGGAGCAATGCTCTTCCTTCAGCACATTCCTAGAGCTGTATTTCAACAGGACAATGCCCGTCGACATGTTGCCAGGAATTCTCAAGACTTCTTTTCAGCACAAGATATACAGCTTCTTGACCTGCCTATTCACCGGATATGTCGCCTATTGAACATGTCTGGGATTTTATCGGTCGGCTTCTCGCTCGTGACACTCGTCCCGTGGCTAATACAGCTAGATTTTGGGTTCGAATAGAAGCAATTTGGAATGCTCTTCCTCAGGTACAAATACAAAATATGTTTGATTCGATGCCACGTTGTATAAAAGCACTTATTGCAGTGCGTGGTTGCTTCACCAAATATTAATTTTTGACATATATTGTTTTTTACTTTGTAAATTTAATAAATTATTTGTATCAATATAGGTCGTTTGTGGAATAAATTCCATCCAATGCTGATGATCCCTTCATGGTTCAATTTTTACAAACAGCAGTTTAGTTACTTGTAAAAGAGAAACTTTTGAGGTCGTAAAATAACCCCTTCAGTGGAAGATACTCCAATTGCAGATAGCATCATCCATGGACTGGTTTCGTGCTTATTATGTACTAGCCAGCATGACATATGGCCTGTATCAGCAGCAGCATAAGTTCATGCTATATAAAGTCGATACTTCCTGCATAGTGTAACATTGGAAGTTCCTCAATGAAAATAATATTGCAATTAGGAGGAATAATTGATTTTCGTAGGGGAAATGTGAGCAATGGGTTCTTCAATTTGACAGTTGTCACTCACATACTTATTGTAAACGTATATTTTGCATACTGTATCTTTTTTCAGGGGATAGTTCTGTTGAACGGGTGGGATCATAGAAGTTATAATTAAATCTAAAAAAAAATCGATTATTTAAAAAATATTCATGAAAATATCAACTTTTCTGATTATTTTAAAGCACTTTGCATGGTAAGAAAAAGTTTATAAAAACTGGAATTATAGCCTGAAATGTCTATGGTGATATATCGTAAAATTTATTAAGAAATAAATTGGATGTCGTTTTTTTCTGAATCTGATTTTTTGACGTTGCCCTCAAGATAACTCTGAAACTCTGCAATATTTTCTCATGGGGTTTTAAGAATTTATAATACATATTAGTTTCTATGAAATGAATATTTATATTGCAGTATGATTATTTATATTGAATTTATATTGCAGTTTCAAAAACTTTATAAAAGCTTAGTGCAACATTGCATGAAGTACAAATGTAATTTAAATGCAAATAATTTAGTTTCAAAGTCAGCAGCTGTTCTATAAGTATAAATAAATACTGAAAATTTTGTCTGGGATGAAGCGTTTTTTTGAGTAATGTTACTCCGAAATTGTCATACCAATTTCTCAACAAATGGTTCATGGATTTCAACTCTCTAAAAAATATTTATTTATACAGTCGAACTTTAATGCAATTCAAGGAACCGGAAGATTTTTCCGTCTTGAAAAGGTTTCCGTTTCATGCAGGTCATTTCAGGTTTAGCAAAAGTTTACCTGAAAGTGCAGACAGTCCATAAGTAATTGCTCACCTATACATCAGATTTTAATAATTCTGAAAACTGTATATAGATAAATCCGATTCACTATATTATACCTTAATAGATAACTTAGTTCTTTTAAATATGTATATACGTACATTTTTGCATACTGCTGCTACAGCAATATGCAAATATGCAAATAAAAATATAGTGTAATAAGCAACCCAAACTCATAAGGAAATTGCAACAAATATATGGGTGACGTGGACCTACTTGATAATTTTATAGCTATGTATAGAGTGCAAATAAAGGGCAAGAATTGATATGGTGACAGATTTTCACAAACTTTATTGACGTCGCTAAATCAAATTCATGGAAACTTTATAACATTGTTATAGAGCCAAAATTTATCTTTTAGATTTTCAACGAAGTGTTGTTTTGTCATTACTAAAAACAAAACATGAAGCTTCTCAAGATATGCAACCTTCATTTTCATTCACACATTGGTCGGCCATCTGTATTTCAGAATTTAGCTTTGAACGAAACCAGAAAAGATCCTATAAATCATATTATTGCAATAAATCAGACAAACGAAAGAAAAAAGATGTAAACATTGTAGCAGTTAGACAGAAACTGTTTGTAAAAAATGTAATGTGTCGCCGCATAGTAAATGCTTCAAAGATTTTCATGTATTCACAAAGAAATCGCATTGTACTGACGTTGCGTTTTCGCAACATTTTGTATTTCATTAACCAATAAATATTTTTTTCATCAGACACTTTTTTTCTCTTAATTGGTCACTAATATATATAAAAACTTATTTTAGTTCATTTTCGTCTAGTGAAAGGTAGTGCGGTCCTTAATGGGTTAAAGTACTACCTAACATATTTTACTGACATTTTTTTATATGTTTTATGGGATAATTTGAATATTTCCAAAAATTTTCGAAGCAATTTGTGAATTTTAAATTTGATTAAAAAATGTTTGAAACATTAGGTCTCATAGGATTCAATGTATTTCATTTTTTCAATCCGGGTTCAATAAAAAACTAATTGGGTGGTATTATTCATTTATATTCCCATAGGTCCCACAGACCGTCTGAAAAACATACTAAAATGTCATTTTGATAAAGCCATTTTTACGGCAGTTATCTTGTAAACGGATAGCCAGACAGACAGACAGACAGAATGAAGAAAGTCATAATCACTTTCAACTATGTTGTAAAGTGTTAAAAATGTGCATTAAAAGAAATTATAAATATTTACCACTAGAAAGAAATGTGTTTTTTAACATGTACACTTTATTATAAACTGCTAAATAAGATGAAAACCACTTAAAATTTTGATATTTCACAAATAAAAATATCCGTCAGGTAATTTATAAATAAGCAATTTGAGTTTCATAAAACGATAACAAAACAAGCTACATTTAAAAGATGTTTACATGTAAACGAAACAATTCAAGCATGTTCTCTATTCCTTAATAACGCGATCAATCTTCAAATGCCTATTGCATTTATAAATAAGATTAAAATTAATTCCAAGCTCATATATAAAACATTAATCTAAAATCTGGTTCTAAAACTAGCTAGTTCAACACGAACTAAAAAAGCTGCAGTTTCTAATTAAAAACATATTTTTAAATACAGCATAAAAATTATCGTCTTAAAATTCTCCAAGCAAATATTTATTCAGAAGTATGAATTTTTATAAATGGTTTGGATTGTTTATTGTAGTCACAATTGTTAATTACGAATAATTAATATCAATATGATTACTCAACAAAGACTGTACTTGATTTTAAAGATTTAAATATTAACAACTAACTGTTTCGTAACTTATCACATTTACATAATACTCGTTTTTTACTTTCCCTGCAATACATGGTAATTTATAAGGAAAGTATTGGAATCATGCCGAAAATCGCAACTCGAGTTTTCGACGGATATACACGTTTCGAGAACTCTAGAATACGAAGAAACCATTTTTAGCATGACGTATGTGTGTGTGTATGTCTGTGCAATGTATGTATCCACTCTAACTGGAAAACTAATGGACCGAATTTCATAAAAATGGTAGATAAGACTCTTGGGAATGCTCCTGGTGCTGATTAGTTTTTGGTACAATTCGGAAAAAAAAGAACCCTCCTTTTTTGCGAAATGACCCGCAAAAATATCATGTATCCACTTCAGATGAAATACTAATTGACCAAATTTTACAAAATTTGGTCGAAAAATCATTTGTAGGATATTCTGGTGTTGATTAGATTTTGGTACGATATGGAAAAGAACAACCTGCCATTTTTTACGAAATGGCCCGCAAAAATTGCCAATATCTGAAAAAAAGACTACGTATGTTCAAATGTATCAATTAAATGTTTGTTTTATACGTAATTTTTGACGACGGAAAGAATAAAAACAACTCTATTACTCTAGGTGTAACCGTTCTCGAGATATTTGAGATTTTTTGCACTTTTGTTATGCGCCTCTGAAAAAATGCCCAATTGCCAAATAAAAGCAGACATTGAATTAAAAATGAAAATTTTGTGTTATTTTGTACAATTAAACTCAATTTAATGAGTTCTTCAAGAAATATAGAAAGAATGAATTCGCGTCTGCAGGGAAAGTCATTCGCTGCCCACATCAGATTTTTAACATTACTCTAAGGTATAGTTTTATATACAAGCATAAATTCTTGCGAACATCAAAGCAAATTGAAATATATTCTAAATCTGGTATTTTCTCTTACCAATACAGCCAATGCTTATTAAACCATAACTTATTTTGTACCTCCTTCGAAAAATGAAATATAAGAAAAATGCTCCTCGATGTACAAAGGGTATTGTTTCGAAAGATAAATGACTTTTTAGAACAATCAGCTGACAAGCATCGCTGTCAAGAGCGAAAAGATCAAATTTATAAACACTTTTCCTCCATTTATCGGCCCCTTCATCTCGTCATTTATCACAAAGAAAACCTCCCAAACATCGATCCTGAATACGGTATATCAGCTTCAAATAGCCATCCCCCCATCTCCACAAATATGACAGATCTAACACTTCAGAAGGTTGTAAAGTATTATAATTGATATCCGCTTGAGGGTGTGATGAAAGATACAATATTTGATTTTTTATTAACTGTGAAGGTTCGTTGGAACATTTTTTTGTTTAAAAACAAAACTACTTTAAGGAACAAATTTAAATTTACAAGGAAAATAGCATTCACTCAAATCGCGTTTGTCTCTTACTGTTTATGTCGCACGATGCAAAAACGTGAATGCAGAACATCGAGAGGGATTTTTATCATCCCCAAAGTTTATTTATAGAGTATTACAGGCGACCACGGAGATGGTGTTACTAAATGTAATCAACCCATTACCTACAGAGCCATATGCGCAGACTACTTGGATTATATTCACTTTTTGAACCAACAATAATTATTTCGTGGGTTCCTTGAATCCTAAATATTTTTGTACGTACTTAGTGCAGAATATATGCATAATTTATACATATCTGCATAAATTTCGCATATATGCATACATTAAATTTATGCATATATACATATAATTCGCATATATGCATAAATTTAATGCATTTCGCATATAGGCAAAAATTAAATTTATGCATGTATGCACATAATTAAATTATTATATGCATTTTATTAATTAAATGTATGCATATATGCATAAATTTTGTCTTTCGTTATCTATTCTTCAAGTATCTAAATAGGTGCTTATCTTACTAGGTTTGTCTAATCTTTCTAAATTTGTGGTTAAAACAGTCTGCTATTCAGATGTCGACTGATGGCTCGAATCCCATCGATATTATTCTTTAAAACAGAATTAGCTATGTAAATGAAAACGAGACAGACTATATAAGGGACCTGGCGTTAAAGTTGGTAACGCAGGTAGGGTTGTGTATAGAAGAATAGAAGCGCCCTCTATTGGGTATCAGGAAGGAACAGCGCGAACGTTAAGCGCCGTGTCATTCGTCTGTTAGACGTGCTCGAAGTGAGGTTAGCGAGTCGTTTGTGCATCCGAAATCACTATGGAGGCCGGGAAAGAGGAACAGCGTGCTGTAGTACGTTTTTTGATTGCGGAAGGAGTATCTGGAAGTGAAATTCATGCCCGAATGTCTGCTGTGTATGGCGAATACAGTATATCACGTGCGCGTGTATTTGAGAGGACTAAACCATATTGAGACGGTCAGATGTCATTGAAAGACAACAGTCCGCCAGGACAGAGCCATCCTGTTATTACCACTCCTGCCATTGCTGCGGTGGAAGCTGCCGTTAGAAATGACAGACGGTGGAAGACATTCGGACCTGCAATTCCTAAAGAAAGACATTCGTGGCCGTCGATTTGCCTCGGACGAAGCCTGGGTACAATCATGGTTCCGTAGGCAACCAAAAACATTCTTCCATGAAGGCATTTATCGTCTTGTCTCACAGTGAGGCAAATGCTTTAACAGTTATGGCGATTACTTTTGAAAGAATAAACAGGTTACGTACTTTTTTTTCCATCTGTCTCGCTTTCATTTGACTGCCCCTTATACATAGGCGCCGGATTGAAAAATTATTGTGGGTTCCCAAAATGTGCAATCAAATAATCCATTTATTTTTCAATGGATTTAAGTTCAATTTAAATTTTCTTCAGCCAGATTATCTGATACAATAAAACGTCTGATATACTAAATTGAAGCAAAGTGTAGTTAAAAACAGAAAATAAAAATTTCTGTCTCTTGATAATTATTTATTTCATGTATTTTGCTTTGTAGGTGCAACATTATTATATGCATCATACATATACTATGTGAATTTTTAACTCAGGTATCTTAATAAAAGTAACCAAATAATGTGAAATTTATTTTTAGAACCAATGTTAAAAAAAATCAACAAATTTCTCTTTAAATCCTTTCTGAGTTAAAATATTGTATCCAGAATACAATAAATAGTCTGAGGGTAAATTTCTATACACACTTTATAGTCCGGGAATCCAAACAGCTGCTCATGTGTTCAGACGAGTTGGACGGTCTAGGTCTTCCATATACTTTATAGTAAACGTTGAATGAATAACGAAAAACGCCTTGCTGCCCCAGTTGTGGCAGCAAGGCTCTTTACAACTATTCTATTTTGGGACCAATTATTTGCACCAGTGATTTCTATCGCTTTGTAACTCCTTAATTGACCACCTAAGTTCACAGTTTCGGGTGGGGTAAAATACGTTAGATTAAGATCTTTCTGAAATACAAAGTATCGTCTAAACGCGTGCAAAATATCTTCTATAGCAGATATGTCAATATTTAGAATATTAAAATTGGTGAATTGAGCTGATTAATAAACCAGACGGAATGGCGTCAACACTGACAGTAAATAGAACATTGTTTTATGATCAAAATATATGCTAATTTGATATGAACCACCATCATGCAAATGATCCAGAATGATGCGAACTAAACCAGCGAATAGCAGCATCACTAACGGGGACGACCAACATCCAATCAAAGGCCAGCGTCTGAACCAGAGTTACTGAATAGGGGCGACACTATAACCCAAAATATAGACAGACAATTAAAAAGGCGATATTCTCCTTTATTTAACTACATGTACAGGACCAGACAATTTTCGAAGCTTCGAGATGAACAAAGCTAAAAAGATGCTGTGAACCAAAACCCATGTGTGAATTCAAAGACCACGGCAACAGATCGGTGGTGTAGCAATTATGAGGTGTTCAAAAGGTATCTCTTGCCGTTGAAATTATTTACTAGCATCTATAGTATCTATAGTAGCATCTATTGTATAAACTCGAGTTTAGACTTTATATTTGACAAACAAGACCGATCACCACGTTGGTCTCACAATGCTAAGATTATGTCTTCTATTGCTAATATGAGTTAATTGCTATATGAGTTAATGAAATAATGTTTTAACTGATAACGTAAATTTCAATATACTTAAATAAAGGATAAATTTTAAAATTGCAAAGGCGTCGTTAATGACCAAACTAAAACCTTTCAGTAAAAGAAAGTAGTAACTCACTTAAGAAAATTGAAGGGCGTTTATGATTCTTTACAGCACAGTGTACGCAGGTAATTCCGCTATAAGTTAGTTATGTCATATAGCATATATAAAAATTACTCACCAGTTTGAGTAATTTTCACCACTCTGATCACACATCGAGTTGCACCGTAATCAAAATATTCCCTCTTGCAATTTCATTATCATCTCGAGAAGCAGTAAATGAGGATTTTAAGAAAGAAAACCGTAAGGCAATTTGGGTTCGAATCGTAAGTCTATACAATCCTGTAATCAGTATTCGGTCGTATTAAATACAATCTTGAAAATGGGGACAAACACTGATTTTCAAAGAGGTGACTTTCACCATTGGATTTTTACTTTCATACTATGTAACATAGTAAAATATTGTTTTCACAAACATTTTCGAATTCGACATTTTGATTTTAATATATGTTCTATAACCTTCTGAATACGATTTGACTATTTTTGAAGTGGTGTCTGTCTGTATATTTATGTATGTACGTCCGTGGTCAATTTCTTGTATACGCGATAGCAGCCTCAAATATTAATGGATTTTCACACGACTTTATAGCCCGCTATAGCCGGCTTTGTTATCGAAAAACATAGAACTAGATGGACTTTTTTTTAATTAGAGCGGAAGTTTCGAAAATGTATGTATATGTTTTAACATGCAGCATAGGACAAAATTTGATCTAATTATGCATAAAAAGGGTTACGTATGGATCAGTGATCACGTTACTTAATAGTTTCAATCATTATGATACATAGTCACGATACAAATGATTTTTGTTCATGGCGTCATTAGCCTCCCTTGAAGGGGGGAGTTATCTAGGGGGATAATGGGTTATAAGGGGAGTCTTGAGGGGCGGGAGTATATTGCCAAGTATGGTATCTATCGAACTATTCTTTCAAGCCCTTTGGTGTGAATGGAAACATGCTATAGTTGTGATCACTTGAAAACAAGATAATAAAAAAATGAGTTTGGTATGAGAAAGTTAAGTGAGCCCCACTTCAGTTACTTCATTTTGACAATTGCCACAAGTATACGTGCAAGATATTGTGCAGCCGTGTTATTTTGTATGGAGATAGTTTGATCATTTAGCATATTATAATTTGAATCATCCTTTGGACCAAAAACTCAATTAAACTTTGACCCCTCTGAGGATGACCCCTCTCCGGTCTGTTGGTGAAAAAAGGATGTTGCTCGTGAGACGAATGGGTTTGATTGTCCAATGTGAGACAACGGAGATAACTCGTGAGATGACTGAGGTTGTATGCGATGATGTTACATAAGATATAGTGGTTGGCAAGTGTCTGACCGAAACTGACATCGGACATTTTTCAGGAACCAAGGGTTTATGGTAATTGTTCACTTCACAAAATGCTTGGTCAAAAAGGAAACTATACTGTTTAGAAACAATGAGGAAGTAGGAGGTCAAAGAAAATAGAAGTTGATTGGAAATATAGAGCAAGCGAATAAAAGGTTGACTTTGAATATATATAAGACAAATACAGTCTCATTATTTCAATGGATAGATAGTTTGCCTGGGATGATATGGATGGTTTGATTCCCGTTGGAAAACGCTTTGCTATTTGTTTCAGCACGGTACTTTATAGTACTGAAATTAAACGATATCCAAGAATATTTTATCAACTATGAAAATCATAAACAGTCCAAGACATCTCTCATTATTGGAAACTACATATCTCACTCTTATAAAGGAGTAAATAGGATGATACATGTGCTATTGACATATTTAAAGAAGAAAATCTTTGAAATTGAGAGATAAGACTTGTATTATTGTTTGCCATAACGACTTGTATATTTTATATTTTTTATCAATGACATTTTATAAAACATAATTTGAACCAAGTCTTGTTCAATTTCTTGGCAAACATTCATTTTAAATAAGTTTTACTCGATAATTTATAATATATATTAAAATTTTAATGATAATCGAGGCTGTTTTGGACATATATATAACCTCATGATTTCTAATTTAATAGACATTCTTAGTATTAATAAGAATTTAGTTTAATTGTTTTTCTATCATTTTATTTAAATATTTAAGACGTCACTAAAATGTAATTTTAAATCTGAAATAGTTATTAATTTGTTTTGTTTATATGTAAACTGCAATGCATATTCCATCTAATTAAATACATATTTATTTACAGTTAAAGAAATCAATAAATATATCTTTCATAAAAGCAAAACGACATGAAATCTATATATCATTCTGTATCTAAAATATAACCTTCGGCTGATAAAACCTTAATTTATTTTAAGTGTTTCTCTCGAAAATATCGAAACACTAGATTTTTCAAACCTTTTTTTAACATTATTGTTTTCTGAAGATAAATTACTTTTCGGAACAATCAGCTGTCAAATCTGGTTCACGATAGGCAAAAAAAGATGAAATTTTTTAACGCTTTCTTCTTCACTTACCAACCTATTTATTTATCTTGCAATTTATCATAAGAAAATCTCCCAAATACTGATCTTCAATCCAGATTAGCTTTGAATTCCTATCCCTATTACCACAAATAGATCAGATGAAGCGTAACTAGCACTCAAGATCGTATAATGTATATTATAAGCCGTCTGGGACCAGAAATTGAACATTTGGTAGTACATTGATTTTCTGAAATCTATAAAAAGATAAATATGTCTGTTGCCTGTTAGTTTTTGTATCGTCTGCAGCACAAAATCTAAATAACGTACGGCCATGAAATTTGGTACAAAAATACGTCGGCTCTCGTGAGCAAAGTTTTGTTGAATTTCTTTTATTCATATTAGTTTTTCAGTTATTTAATGTTGAAACGTCATTTTGGGCGATTTTTTCATAAACCAATTCATTAGCGATCTAAAATATTTTTGCAGAGTTTCCGTTTGAACACAGTCAGAAAGATCCAAGAATTTGCTTTCATAAATTTGGAATTATATTGGAAATTTGGATTTCCAGCTATTGATAGTAAGGATTTGGACAAAATCCGTACTATCAAAAGATGAATTTTCGTGAATTCTATGAAATATGTATATACTTATAATCATATAAAGACATCATCGATTTTGAAATTGTGATCTAGGAATATTGACTGATCATTCAATCTTCATAATTTAATAGGAGATAAACTATTTATTATATACAGCTACAAAAATTTTGTTTCTTGGTCCATCTGTTCATTAATTTTATTATTTTTATAAAGCATCCACCCACCTTCTTCGGCCCAGACGGTCCGACTTACCCGTAGGTGTAAGGTATCAGTTTGGATGGTCGAGAAGTTCCATCCAATTTTGACCGAAACCCAGTGAGGGAGCCATTCACATTGACCGTAATCTCCTTTCCTTACTACCAAACTCTCGGAAGGACTTACGGACCTATATATTTAGCGTCGTCTTACTCCGCGCTAACACGGTGACAGTTTGTCGAAATGGAACTCATGCCGTTCGAGTGCAATCTCACACGCCAACCATTGGGCTGTCCCACGCCGGTAGAAGACCCAGACCACTCGACTGACCCAGAGCTGAAGGAGCTCAAGGACGGGGGTTTTGTGAAGTGCACAGGAGAGGATAAGATCCTCACTTTAAACTTCAGGCGAAAAGGAAAAGAGTCAGAAAAGTAAGAGAAGAGTATGCAACTAAGAGGTGCTCAGGGGGGGGGGGGGGGCAATGACCGAAATCATGTCCTTCTCCAAGTCTTAGGAAGGAAAGAGCTGAGGCCCAAGCGGGTTTTCAGCAGAGGAGAGTAAAGGAGGAGGAAAGAAGAGGGACGCAGGGCCTTGAGACTGAGACAGCAACAAACAATGATGATAGGGCTTGCCAACTACACGCGAATGCCCAAAAGCGAGGGAGGGGTACGGAAATGGTAAAAAGTCAACAACAGAAAGGAGAGCAGATAAAACTATGCTGGACGAATCCGCTTTTTAGGTCGGAAGAAGATATCGCGTACGGTACGCACAGGTAACGACCGAGGACGCTTTAAAAGCGTAAAAAGCGTAAAAAGTGTTGCTGTTAAAGTGTATTTGAAATTTTAACACTTTAAATAAGTTTGCTTGTCGTGCCTTTTAAACTATTTTTCTATTACTCATGGGTTGGTAAATTCCAGTACCTGCATTGTTAACACTTTGTATGTATTCATAATATGATATATTTATCCTTTTATGTTTAATTCCTAACTATTAAAGACTGGCCCTGAGGCGTACAGCAGCCATAAGGGTGGCCAGGAAACGTCACAATAAATCAGAGAAAACCCCTGCGACTTAAATCCCTGTGGCTTGTTTACTTCAAAAGACGCTGTAAAAAGATTTTTATATCATTTCTCGTTGTTTTAACAACCAATGCTCACAGGAAAGTTCACATTTTTAGAAATCGCTTTCGTTGAAAGCTGTTATTTTTGGTATCGCCACATTGTAAAAACTTAAATACTAGCCTACGTAGTATTAACCAGTGGCGTGATAATAGAACCATATTACGGTGTGATACTAGGTGGAAATGTCGCGAGTTCATCTGGATGTATTTTGGCAAGTTCTACCTCTACAGATACATTCGTAAGAAATGGTAAGCAAATTAAATTTTATTACCATTAATGCATTAATCTTGTATTACCACTGGGTTATTTTACCACACTGTTGATATAAATTTTGAATATTTTAAAGTTGTGAAATGACATGTTATAGTAGCGGTTAAATGTCGTTGAGACTGTAAAAGAAATTCGTTAAAATAAATATTTGTTTATATAAATAGCTTTTGATTGCTTTTATGGTTTATGATCATTACCTTCGGGCGTGGAAAATATGTATAACTCTTAAAAAGCAGTTTATAGGAAAATATTAATTATATAAACGTTTTCCTTCATTTATCAGGAGGACTACAAGGGACACGATGGTATTCCCTTCAATTTAGATTTAAGATTTAGCACACCTCTGTGGTAACCAACAAATCAGCCATGCCAGAAAGAGCAACACCGGTTCATAGATGATGGTTTTCGTACTAAAAGCATGATATTCTATCACGCAAATATTACAATCTGGGAAAAAAATTGAATTCATTTTGTGCTAATTATTTTCATAAAATAACTAAAAAGAGGTACTTTTGAGATACATAAAATTGCAATTACGAATATTGTTTGCTAGTGTAGTACTTATATTATGTCTCGATTGTTTGTCATTTATTTTTCCATATTTCGGGGTCATCTATATGTTCTTTGAAAAATCGAAATAACGAGGTCATTTGAAATGTATATATTTGATAGTATCTCTAAGCACAAAGCTCATAAAATCATGACATATTTTATGTTTACTCTGAAATGAATTGAAAAATGCAATATCTATTTCTTGATTTATAAACCTATCTTCTCCCAAGGACATTGTTTTTGAGAAGATTAACGACATTTTTGCACAACCAGCAAACAGACAGCGCTGCCAAGAATAGAAAACCAAATTTATAAAATATTTATTTATTAATTATTTATCGACTTCTTCAATTTGTCATTTGTTATAGCACACTCCTCACAGATTCTGATTATGAATACAGACAATTAGCCACGGAAATGCTTATTTGCACGAATATAACAATAAGCGTGATGTAACAACCCTGAAGATCATTGCATAGTCTAATTCAGTAGTACCTAACCCTTGGGCCGCGACCTTTATGGGACCATCCGAGTTTAAATATTATTCATAAGTCGCGTTGAAATTTTTTTACGGAAGACAGAGAGGAATTTAAAAAATCGTATTAATACTTTGTTAAAATATATAGATTTAAGCTCAAATTTCTCGTTTGGACTATCAAACATTTTATGAGATGTTTCTTTAAGAGTATACTATTTCTACGTGAAACATAGTGATATTTTAAATCCTAATATTGACTAATGTAAGATAATACTTTTTTAAAACTGTGTATTTAATTATAATTTTTACCCATTTAATATTTTTCCATGATGCCATAGGATCTGCTAAATAAAATAATACTTCAGTGGTGTCGCATCGATAAAAAGGTTACGCACCATTGACCTAAATGATTCCCGTCTTAGGAATGATTGGAATTTCGACACAGTTTCGATTTTCAAATCCACATTATCCTCAGGTAGATTTCGAATATCTTGTAGAATATACTTCATGTAGAGTAGGAAAATAGTCTAATACAGTCTTATGAGTATTTTATAACTACAGCATCGTTTGCCTACCCAGAGATCGGTTTTGAGATTCATACTTCCTTAAATCGTTGAGATTCCTAAGTCATTAAATATTTAAAAGGTTTTTAAACGTATATTTAGATCAAAACTACGCATTTTTAAAAAGCTCTTTCCATTGTCGGAAAAATGATTATTTCTATTATTATTTAGTATGATAAAATGAAGAGAAATATTTCAAGTTTCTAAAATGTGCTATTTTTTACTTCAAATATATAAACGAGTACTTACTCATCTATATGCTTGAGGGTAATTATACAAGGTAATTAAAAAAAGATGGTCCAAACTTTACGAGGTGGTAGTACACGCAAAACCAAGCATTTTACTTTCTCTGCATACATGGTAATGTATAAGAAAGTATTGGAATCATGCCGAAAATCGCAACTCGAGTTTTCGACGGATCTACGCGTTTCGAGACCTCTAGAATATGAAAAAACTATTTTTAGCGTGACGTCTGTGTGTGTGTCTGTCTGTCTGTCTGTGCAGATTTTGTATCCACTCTAATTAAAAAACTAATTGACCGAATTTCTTAAAATTTTGTATGTAAGTCACTTGTGGACGAATCTGGTACTGATTAGTTTTAGGTATGATTCGGGATAAAAGAACCCGCCTTTTTTTGCGAAATGGCCCGCAAAAGCCTGTATCCACTCTAGATAAAAATCTAATCAACCAAATTTCACAAAATTCGTTAGATAAATCCCTTGTGGGTCACCCTGGTGCTGATTAAATTTCGTTAATATTCGGAAAAAATAACCTGCCTTTTTTGCAAAATGGCCATCAGAAATCGTCAAAATCTAAAATAAAAAACTACGTATGCTCAAATATATCCATTAAATGCTTGTTTTATATGTAATTTTTAACGAAGAAAAGAATAAGACTAACTCCATTACACTAAGACTATCCGTTCTCGAGATATTTTAGTTTTTTCTCATTTTTTCTATGCCACCTTTGAAAATAAGTCCAGTTACCAAATGAGAACGAAAAGTGAAATAAAAGTGAATTAAATGTATCTAAAATAAAGGGAATGTGGATTAAGTCTGCAGGGAAAGTCATGTGCTGCCCACATCAGATTTTTTCGTCATAGTATACCAGATCGGAAATAAAAAGTAAAAGCGCCAGTGGACGCTTAATTTTGTAAAAATACAAGAATGACTTAGAAGTTATAAAATAACATTTAATAAACAATAATTACAGTAATGACTCAAAAGAGCGACCGCCAACCTGAATGCTCGTCTGACAGCGGCGATGGGAGGATTGGCAAATTCTCTCGACCAGACCAAGCATGTCTTCGTACTTCGGCAGCAGCGACCGAAATTCTGCGTCGAGGGCCGCTACAGATTCAAGGGAAATGTCATAGACCAGACTCTTGAGATATCCCCACAAAAAGAAGTCAAACACAATAGATCGGGCGATCGAAATTTGGAGCTACAAATAACTGCTGCAAACTTGATAAGGCCATACATTCGGTGTTACAAAAATTTGCGTAAGGATTCTTCTTCCCCAGATGAAATTTGCATATGTGCAGTATGGCCATAAAAGAACTTTCCCTGTATGGAGGCGTTCGCAGCTAAATCTATTGAACGAAATGAAACCAAATTCCAAATACAGACTGTGGAAGGCATGGGGATATGAATTCCTAAAAAAAAAAATAGTGCCAAAAATCACCGATAGGGGAGATTTGGGCGCTGTCGGAACCGAAAACGAGTGAATAATTACAATGAACACACGCAAAATGGAGTATGTAGAATTTCAATAATGTTTTAGTAATAAAAATTGAACATTCCATACAGTTATGAATGAATTTATGAAACTCACAAAAAATAATCTTCATAAATTCTTTCATAACTGTATGGTATGTTCATTTCATATTACTAAAACATTATTGAAATTCTGCATACTCCATTTTGCGTGTGGTCATTGTAATTATTCACTCGTTTTCGGTTCCGACAGTGCCAAAATCTCCCCTATCGACGACTTTTGGTACTATTTTTTTTTCGGAGTTCATCTCCCCATGCCTTCCACAGTCTGTATTTGAAATTTGGTTCCATTTCGTTCATTAGGTTTAGATGCAGACGCCTCCAAACAGGGGAAGTTATTTTATGGCCACCCTGTAGGTTTCTTCTTCAACCAGAAAATAACAACCAGAATGACACTTTTTAAGTTTGCGGAGCTGCCACTTCTCAACAAGCAAGCGGCCTGTAACGTCTTTACATTTCATTTCCGACCTGGTAAAATATGACAAAAAATGCTTGGTTTGGTGTGTTTTACCACCTCGTAAAATTCGGGCCCATCTTTTTTTAATCACCCTGTATAAAATCTTGAAAATTGAGATTGTTAGTGTAGATATTTTAGACCCAGCCGCAAGTGAAGTAATGTACCAATGCAATGTAAATTATTAATTTAAATATACAATACATTTCCATCGCTGTTTTATTTTATATATTCTCCTGTTTTGCAATTCTTGAACAATATCCTCATATCTAAATACAAAGTAGTTACATTATAGTTTCAAGAATTCGCATATCTGTATTTACATATCATTACACAGCAGTGATAATTTAAAATGATAATTCATATATCTAAATATATAATTGTTATAATAAACAGTGAACTTATTTACATAAATATGAAGCTGTGTTAATGCAGATTTAAGTATTTGAGTTAAAATTATACTAAATAAAACTTAGATGGGTGATTTTAAAGACAATCAAATATTTAAATTCCTGCCATCAGAGATGATTGTCTATAAAAATTGGCATAAGTTATATGCTTTTCAAACTACAATTTATTTAATAAATACAAAATTATTAATGTTACCTTAATCTCTGCTCTATGTATACTATATATCATTTAATTTTAATTATTTGAGAGTTATATTTATCAATTTATTGTTAAATTGAAGCAACATAAAATGCTTTAACACAGTTTGTTTAACAGAATTACCAAGTTCAATGGTTATTAAATCATAATTTAATTTGTGTTTCTCTTCAATTAAATCATTATCTGTAAGAACAGTTTAAACAAAAATTGCACAATTGGCATTTTTCATAAGGTAAATGACTCTTCAGAACAATCGGCTGACAGGAATTGTTGTTAAAACAGAAATAGTCATATTTAGAAACGATTTCTGGTTTACTTATATATTTTTATCTAGTCATCTGTCATAATAAAACCTTATGTGAGACCAGAAATAGTTCTAACATGTGTTTTGGTGAGACAGGTTTATGCCAGTTATTTATTGATCCGAAACTTCGGACAATACTGCCAGTCTGAGTGGCGCCGAGGTTGACAGCAAACCATAAATTTAGAAGTGTCAAGAGAGAGGGGGCCCTTACGAGGATGTCAAGTAACGACATTGGTTCAATGATTAACCAATGTAGAAACTTGTTGTTACGTCACACTGAATGCTGCAAATGAAAGCAAAGGGGGAGTGACACCCCCAAGGGATAAAAGGGAAGCACAACTTGTGACCGACGAAGGACATTAGAAGCAGACAGATAAGATAACTTGGAGACAATGACTTGAGTTTTGAAATACAGTCTTATAGAGTGTTCCGTAGAGGTTCCAAAATAATGGAGATCTATTGATGTGTGAGTGGAATCAGAGTACGAGAAGAAGCCGCACACCGAGAGTTATGGCGAGTACGAATAGCTGATGATTTTGATATATGATCATAGTCCAAGACAACCTTGAAAGTATGTGTTCCTCAAATAACTTTAGGTCTAGAAACTTTTAGGCAAATTTAGTGGTCTCACGTGTTCCCCCGCCAAAACTAATAATTAATTGTGTAATGAATTAATAAGTGTTGATAGTGTTAATAAATGTTTTATTGTTAAAGTTTAAATGGTGCAGTCAATGAGTATTATAATAATTAATATTCCTTTACAGGACTCACACAAAGCAAATAATTGGAGGGTTTATAGCGGCACAATAATACGATGTACAATTTAATTAATGAGTCAACTATGTACGAATTTACGGCCATATTAAGATATTTTATGTTAATGATAATTAAGCGAAAAGTTCAACTTCAAGTTTATGTTAGCGTGCTACACCTTACAAGCATCGATTACTATTGCAGCAGATTACCTAACAATTGAAACTCCTATTAATGAAAGTATGTCATATTGATTGAGGGCAACACTCCACAAGACTATGGAGTAGTGTAAATACTATCCGCTTAAGGAGTTAATATATTCAAATTAATAAACGCTTTCTCGTTTACTTATCCTCTTCTATCTATTCATCTATCATAACAACACCTTCCAACATTGACTTTAATTGCAGGCAGATTAGTAGCAATTGAAATCCCTTCAATAAATGTATGCCGGGGAGATTATAGCCGACATTCCACAAAATTGAAGAGTAGTGTAAATAATACCCAGCGGGGGAGTAAATATTTTCAAATTTATAAACACTTTCTGGTTTACTTATCCTTAGTGTAAATAATACCCACCGGGGGAGTAAATATTTTCAAATTTATAAAAACTTTCTGGTTTACCTTCTCCTCTACTATTTATTCATCTATTATAACAAAACCGTCCAACACTGACTCTGATTTCAATCAGATTAACTAACAATTGAAATCCCATCAATAAAAGTATGATAGATTGATTGTGGGCAACACTTCACAAAATTGTAGTGTAAATGATACCCGCTTATGGAGATAACATTTTCAAATTTATAAAAGCTTTCTGGTTTACTTATCCTCCTCTATCTATTCATCTATCATAAAACCCCTCCCAACACTGACTACGATTTCAGGCAGATTAGTTAACAATTGAAACCCCATCAATGAAAGTACATTAGATCGATTGTAGGCTACACTCCACAAGATTGTAGAGTAGAGTTAATAATACCCGCTTGGGGAGTTAACATATTCAAATTTTTTTCTCGTTTCCTTATCCTCATCTTTATTCATTTAAACAAAATTGTCCAATCACTGATCTCGATTGTGGCCGATAAGCTAACATTTGAATCCTATCAAAAAAGTATGACAGATTGATTGTAAGCGATACTCTTCAAGATTGCAAAGTTGTGTAAATGATACCCGCTTAGGGAAGTGATAGAACAATCAATATTTTATTTTTTCAAGGATGTTATTTTTCTTTAGAGACGGAGACATTATCCTATTGTTAAACTAATATTTTCTGAACTAATTATCCACTTTCAATATAAAAATAAAATGCATCGCCACAGCGTGGTGAGCGTGTCCAATTTAGATGATTAAATTCCTCGCAAAGAGATTAATTATTTATAATAACGCATTATTGGTTAGATAAAGTCGATGTCTTAATGTCAATAATACTAAAATTTGAATTTCCTTAGCAACTTTTGATTTATGGTTGCTGTTTTTCAAATCACATTGAGGTACGTCGAACAGGGGGCTATACTTCACAAACATCACAGGAAGGAGTTGTAAAACAGATAAAGTTAAACTAATACGAATATGAAGTAGGATATTTTAGGACTCATATTAGATATAAAACAGTAGATAATCATCCCAGTAACTTAATAGATTGAACTTTGAATGACCAGCTGGAGACCCACATAGATATTTTTTGATAACATTCTTGCATAGCCTGGTCTTTTATTGTTAAGAACGGAAATTTCAAATTTATAAATATAATTTATTCTTCACTTATCAACCTCTTCATCTCATCATCTTTTTATCGTTAGATTTTACCTTTCTGTATGGCATGAACAATTATAACTCGAATTGTAACTCAACGAATTTATAGGCATTTTTCACTGCTATGTAAGCCTAATAATGACCACGGTATATTTACTCGTATGACTGAAATAATTCTGATTTTGAACTGATTTAAAAGTGAAAATTCAAAATACGAATACAATCTAAATATCTCCTAAATCACACGATCTAATTTCGTAAAACATTTTACGAGCAATATATATGGACACTGAGAATATTTTAATATAAATTCAATCCTTCTCCCAACAGAGCGACATGAATTCAAATACCTTATTTGTCGGTCTGTAATAATGCTAATAATTCAAAATTCCTCTTCCAATTTACATACATTCTTGACTAGTTTTTTAAAACTTTATAAGAAGCACATTTATGGCAAAAATATTTTTGATTCTGCACAAAGTGAATTTTATTTCTATATTACCTCAGGCAACGGTGAAAATTTCTGCTAGTATGGGACTAGTAAAATGGAAGATATTTTCGTAACTAGTTCACAAAGGGAAGTTTCAAGAAATAAATGGCTTTCCAAAACAATCAGATGACAGGCTCGTTGTCGAAAAATAAAAGATTCAATTTATAAACTCTTTCTCCTTCACTTATCGGCCTCTTCATCTTGTCATTTATCATAACAACGCCTCCTAAACACTGATCCAGGAACGCAGCAGATCAGCTGCCAATTGAAACCCCTATCGGCACGAGTATGACAGATTGAGCGTGGCCAACTCTCCACGAGATTACAGAGTGGTGTGTTTGATACCCGCTTGGGGAGAGATAGAAGATCAGATATAACTATCGATTTTCTGAAATAAAAGATAGTTCGACAGACTTGGAAAACACTAGATACTTATTTACTAATGTAGTACTTTATACACAAAAAAACCTGATGTGGGCAACACATAACTTTCTTTATATAATGCAATGAATTTACTACTTTTACAATTAAAAAAAATGTTATTCTTATAGTAGATACTTATATTCTTTCTAAGATATTGAATTTTCTTCAATTAGGCGTCATTTTCGTTGATTTAGCGTCATTTTTATCCATTTGGCGAGATTTTTGTTAAATTGGCAGCAATTAAAAATGTCGCCAAGTTGGCGACATTTCTCCAAATTCGTCGCCAAAATCTCGCCAAGCGTTATGGATGGAGAAATAAGTTTTTCTTTCAGCAGATAAATGACTATTGGCGATCAAATACAAAAGTATTACTCAAAGTATCTGTTTTCATGAATGGAACGAGCTATATCCACGAGAATGATATCACCCAATTTATCGTATGGTTTTATTTTATTTTATATGACTTTTTGATAATTTTTTCAAATGTGCAATATCTCGAGAACGGTTCATGTTAGCGTTCTAAAATTTATGCCAATCGTTTTCTAATGAAAAATGACATAAGAAATGTCTATTTCCGTAACTTTATTAGTGGTTTTGATTTTTTGACGATTTTTTTCAAAATTTTACTCGAAAATTTAGGAGGGTTCTGAACAGTCGATTGCGTATAAAAACGATAGGCTTCCAGTGTTTATGGATTGTGATTTTTGTTCCAAATTTCGTTCGAATGGGTCCATTCGTTCGTCAGTTATCGTCTCCACAGACTCACTGACACACACACACACACACACACATACTTTCACACACACACACACAGACATCACTTCAAAAATGTTTGATTCGTAATCAGGGATGCTTGAAACGTGCTCTCCCGTCGAAAACTCGAATTCGCATTTTCGACCCCGTCACAATACTTTCCTTTTACATTATGTATATAAAGAAAGTAAAAATAATGGAGTGTGATTCAAGTCGACTTTCAAATACTAGAAAACATTTTTTTTTTCAAATTTTACAAGAAAAATTTGAATAATCGGTATCGTGGGGTCCAAATTATTATAGCGATAATGTGTGTAACTTCACTTTAAAGGGCTTGAAAGAATATTTCAATTGATACCATACCTGACGATGTACCCTCTGGGAGGATGAGTAATGTGGCCCCCAAGGGGGCTAATGACGTCACGATAAAAAAATTGTATACCGGCTATTTTTCACAGCAATGCTTGAAACTTTGAAGTCTTATGATTATTGAGCGAGAAATAAACCCTTTTATGTATGATTATGTCAATTTTTTTCCTGTGCAACCATGTGAAGGAAATTTAAAATTTCTAATAAATTTCGAATATATTGCTCGAATTTAAAAAAAATTCAATCTAGTTCAAGATTTTTTTTTATTACAGAGCATGATATAAAGTTCCTTTGGTCCTCCATTAATATCTATGACTGCTATCGTGTACACAGGCATCAGACAGACAGACAGACATCACTCTAAAAATAGTCAAAACAGGTTCAGGAGGTCTTAATGCATATTTTGTTACCAAAATTTAGAAATAGAAAATTTTCGTGAAAACAATTCTTTCTCAATACCATGTACGAGAAAGTAAAAAATAAATAATTTTAAATAAAAATTCCAATACATCTGACTTGTTGTTTCCTGAAATGTGTATCCTATTTTAATGCATTATGCAAAGACATGTAGCAAAATGGCTACATTACCACGTTAGTTGGGGCTAACTTGTCAGAGCCGTTATTATACCCGGAACCACAGCAATTTTGCAATAGTATGCTTCAACGAAGAAAATTTAATTATATTGATAGAGGACAATATCACTTCGCCAGTCTTATTGAGCATTATATCAATGTTATAACTATTTTTAGGATTTTCTAGGCCCCCTTAGAGCAAGTGATATCCGGTTAAAAGTTTTAGCTATAGGGTATGCATTATTTTCCATTCTAAAATTAATCATAAAATTGCTATAATTCGAAATAAATGTGACTTCAAATTGATATACCCTATCAATAAAATAAAATTGTCTTTGCTTAAGGATCCCACTGAAAATTTCAATAATTGGGGTATTTATAAATTCCTTGTCAATGCTGACTATCGTACATAGGGACGAACTTCCTCGTCCAGCTTGAACGAACATCCAAATTGTGTAACTAAACAAGAGACTAATACATCATCTGCCACTAATCATTGTTGGATATATAGTCACCGGTTTGATTTTTCTTTTGCCTCCATTATTCAAAAGATTTCCAGTTTCGATTTGGGTTTGTTTGATTCTATTAACAAAAATTCCAAGAATATAGTTAGTGGTTTGTCAATGACTCCATATTTATCCGAGGAATGGCAAGGCTACTTCTAAGTTTTTGTTTCTTTGAGTTCATATCATCTGTCTAATTTTTCTTGTTTGAATCTCTGTTCATTTTAATTGTTTTTCTCTATTTCCCTATTATGCCACTATATTGAGATGTCGTTTAGCCATTTTAGTTTGACCGGTATTGGCTTGCTCTTATTTGGGTGTTCACGGCCAGGACTTTTTGCATTGGAGAAGGAAATAGAGATAATTTCTGAAACATATTTATGCTTATTTTTCTTGATTTGTGTTTGCATTTTACGTGCAAAAATATTATCTTTCAGTCCTTCTATTGATTTAATTACGTTTTATTAAATAATTGGTAATTAATAATAAATTGGTTTATAGTGTAAACCAATTTATTATTAAGTATCAATTAATTAATAAAAAGTAATGAAATAAAAAAAAATTAATCTTTTTTCAAAAGTGTCAAATTTACAAATACTGATGTATACCAGAGATGACAGCTTAAATGTTTGCAGAAGAGTAAAAATACTCCCTGTCTTGATTTGAAGGAATCATTTACTTTCCAGAAGAATTATTTTTAACAAATGTACAATTACCCTCAAATTTCCAGGTATTTATTAAATTTATTTTATTCTGTTTAAAAAAAGACATGCACTATACTCTTTTTTTCTGAGTTATTAAACAAAATACATTGTATATCTGATAGCACAATTAATACATTATGAAATGAGTTTTAAAACGTTTAATTTGCGATTCTAAATAAAAATCTTATACAAAATCGGTGCGTAAAAATACGCATTTCTTAATTTATAAAGCGTATTTGATTATTTTATAGTGTGAAGTACGTGTATAGAGGTGTTATCTCGACCTCTGTGTGGAATTATTTACTAGTCAAATAGCCGATAAATGTCATTTTTTATGTTTTGACATATGCCTGTAGCTTTTAAAATAAGGAACTCCTATGAAGTCAAATCGCCTCATCTTGTAGTAATATATTATTTTGCTCAAATGGTTTCATGTTTACAAATAGCTGACACGTATATGAGGGTAAAACTTTTCAGTTAGGAACTCCTTTAAAGTCAAATCGGGTTGTCCCAAGTTTTAATATAGAATTTTTATCCGCTGAAGTATTTCATCATACAGGTCTCTATTGGAGAGATAAGTAAGCTCGCATTTGCTCCACGTCATTTTCTATGTAGTCTATTTTAAGACTCCGCTACGAGGTGGGCCTAACAAGGAACTGAATTAAGACTGACGTCATACTTTGTTTGGGCTACACTTACGTCTTCCACATATGTTTGTCAACGTTGAAGCTATTTTTAATACATAAAAGGTTTTTACATAAAAAACAATCTAGACAGTATCAACCATTCGATATCAAATTATCAAAGGAATTATTCGTTCTATCTACCATAGAGAGAATATATATCATATTTTATTTACATGTGTATTTGTGTATATGTATTGTGTTATATGCACGTCTCAATCAGCCTATTAATTTGTAAGTAAAGTATGGGATTTTTATCACACAATATTTGTCGTATAAATTATCCGGAAGCTGTTCAAATAAAACTTGCAAAGTCCACTTTGACTCCAAGAGCTTGCAATTCCACCCCAGTAGCTCAACGGTAGAGAGTCGACTGGCTAGTAAGAAGATTCGTGATTCGATTCCCGGTTGGGGCAGCAATATAATGGAGCCAGAACAAATCAACCCTGTAGATCAGTGTAAAGATATCAGAGGTCTGAAGACCCAAGACCGTGCGCCTCACATAGTGGGTTTAGAGTAGCTAGCTACACGGCCGGGAATGGATACCTCCTGCACTCAGGAGGCACCAAAGGTCTACCATCCCGCCAAACGGACATTTTTTTAGATCTAAAAAGATAACAAATGATGAAAAATATTGTGATTAAACAGACAGTTTTACATTATATTTGAACTTGGCAAGGACGTTCAGTTTTCAAAAATGGGAGAAGGGTTATTGCTAATATAGATAAAAATATCATTGAAAAATAAAATTTAGAGTGAGGTATAATAACACAATGAAAAATAGATTAAAATTAAAAAAAATAATAAAATTTTTAAAGTAAAATTTAGAAAATATATAAAAAGAAATATATGGAAAGGAAAAAAAAATTAGGCGCATGAAAAACAAAAACAGAAATTTAAAATAAAATTTAGAAAAGAGAAATTACAAGCAATACAAATAAAAAGGGTCAAAAGAAAAAGAAAGAACCGAGAAAATAAGAACAGTCAACATAGCTTTTTTTTAATTTTTTTATTTTTTTTTAAACAGAAAATATGGAGGAAACACAATAAGTTCATATAAGTTAATAAGAAAGAAATAAAGGGTTTCATTGATCAAAATTAATTGAGAGCAGAATCTACTCATAAGTTTTGGTCACCTTATTAGAAATTTCCATGGCAGCAATAATACAGTTTTTAATTTTATCTACAGAAGAGGGATTTGAAGATATCGGAGGTCTGAAAGTGATCCTAGTACGACTAGCACGGAATCAGTAGACTCTGGTATATTGAGCGCCGATTTCAAATCGGGTGGTAAACGAACTCGCAGTAAGATGACCTGGATGACAAACGTAGCAGTAGGAGGCTAACCTAGGGTAAAAAGGTAGGAGGTGAGCAGTCAGATTGTCATTTGCGTATCAATCTAACATTAGATGGTGGCGAATGTAGAATCCACTTCGACAATAAGACCTTATAACTCCGTCTCAGTAACTCAGCTATAGATCATCAGCTGACCAGTATGAAAATCAGTTGTTCGATTCCCGGTTGGTGCAGTAAAGTTATTTAAACAAACTTCTGCTATTATATTCAGGGAATGCAACAACCTTATTGATTTCGAGCGAGTTCAATACATAGAAAGATAGAATTATAATAGATTACTCTCTATATTAAAAAAATTCTTTGCCACTGCATTGCTACTAGACGGCAAAACATACAAATCTAAAGTTTTATATATAGACTATATCCATAGATGTAGAAGACGAGCTTAAACTTTTGATTGAAGCGACAGTTATTTAAATCTATACAGATAAAATTGAAAATCTGTCTGTCTGTCTGTCTGCCAGTTTCTCCCGTCATCACGGGAGAACGGCTGATCCGAATTTGATGAAATATTACGGATAGCTTTGAAATAGCCCCCCCATAAATTTAACCCAAGTTTCGAGTATCTAAGATTGTCCAGATATTAATGAAAAACGAAACATTTTCCTAGGAATTCTATTCTCTAACTCCGTGGTTTATCCAAACGAAAAGCTTGAAAATCGTTTGAAAGTGAATAAAGACTTTATCTCTGAGTTTTATGGGAGATTTTTTGCGCTAATTAGTCACTTTCTGAAAACAAGAATTGCTTGAAACATGATTTAAATGGGAAATCTATCTCCATGGTTTATTTTTCACAAGCTTTTACTGAGCAATGAAAAGGTTAAAGAAATCAAAATGGATATTTAATTTCGCAATTTATAAGAAAGATTCTATCTTATATCGTGTTGCTCAGAAACGCAATTAAATTAAATCTGTCTGTTAATTTTAATTATTATTTTTTCGATTCTAATAATAAATAAATGGATATAAAAATATATTTTAGAAAAGAACAATTTGTTTTTTCTTATAGCATTTTTGACTGGATAATATCAATTACGGCCTTCAGGTTTAAACGTTATTATTATTGATATTTTCGGAGATTATTGATTCAGGGATTATTGATATTTTTAAGTTATTATGCAATTGTTTTATTATGACAAAAATTGTTTAATCTCATATATTGTACGTTGTACGAGTAATATTCTACAAATACACAGGTATATCTTCTAATCTACGAAAATACAAGTAGTACAAGTATATAGGCATATGTTTTGATATATATTGGCATATATTGGAATCAATTACGACCTTCTGGTATAAAGAGCGCGCGCATTATTGATATTTTCAATTTATTGCATCATCTCTTTTATTTTGGCAAAGATTTTTGAGACAAATATTGTAATACGGGTAATCTTCTACTAACACACTGGTATATTTTCTAATCTGCGACAATGTAAGTTCTACAGAGTTGCATATATTGTTTCAATTTCCTTTGTTTTTTGTAAACTTGCTTACAAAAGGGGCCAGGATGTTTTATTCTTCAGATCTGCCCGTGAATATAATTTTACTTAGTGAGAACAGGTATTCTTAAACTTTTCTTTAGGAGCAATACATTTAATATTTTAACAGAATTTGCACATGATTTCGAATAATAAGTTTCTTCATATTATACACTCCGTACGAAGAACGGGTATGCTGCTAGTATTAGATAATATTAAATATTAACATTGTCAGTATGGGCAAATATTCAAGTGCTCGACTTTCAACTTTTCAATGACTAGTTGTTAGCCGAAACGTAACAAAGATGGCAAAGACTGTATTCCATTAAAATTGAAGCTCTGAGATCATTAGTAACATTTGTAATTTATCTAATATGTTAACATTATTTTGCATGTACACAATAGACATTTACTTGCAAACTTGAATACAACGGTCGTTAGTAATTGAACTTTGAACTGGTTGTGAACCAGGGTGGGTTAACCATGTTACAAGAATTATTTTGCTCATAATCTTCCAACATCGAGTAAAGCTATTAGCCACGTTCATGATTAAAATGTAATTATTAATAAACTTAACAAATATATATGTAATATTTTAAAGTAATTGTTCATGGTTAAGATAGGTACGATTTTTAGTATGTTAAGGAGAACTTGCTCAACGTATATCAGCACAATTAAGACAAAAAGCAGCATATAGCTGTTTCGAGAATATGCTGCATCTCCTTAGTTAGTGCAAGGGAACCAACAAATCCGAAGTCAAAAAGTCGAGTTTATTCGGAGTACGGTAACGTTAAACCTGCGAGTCCTAGAGTCCTTCTGAGAAGTTGGTGGCAAGGGAAGAACTGTTCTGTCCTTGTGGATGTCTTTCCACTGAGTTCCGGTTTAAATTGGGTAGTACTGTACCGGCCGTCCAAACAGATATCATATTCCTTCGCGTAGGTCGGACGGTCTGAGTCAAAGGAAAGAAAGGGGAAAGGGGGATGTTCAATCGCAGCTCCAGCTTGGCAAACGTGCGGATTCTGTTCAGAATGAAATCAAAGTTATTCGGCCGATCAATTCTGGAAGTGTTTTGTGTGGTTATTTCTCGGATGTTTCGTCGAGTCCTTTGATAGATCCCCAATTGCCAGATTGCCGCCGATTGCTTAACTTAACGATATTGTACGCGGTTTGTGTGTGTTCTTAGTAGCTGTCCTGTAGGTAATAATATAAATTTTTGATATTGGGTTCTTTTGGGTTGATCATGCACGAAAAATTTCAAGTAGTACTACCCTTGGTATGTGAATGTATTTCTGTGTAATCTCGGTATAATATTATATGTACATGTACGGTATGCTTAAGTTTAAGGTTTATTATAAGTTTAAGGTATGCTTAAGTTTACGTTTAAGATTTATTATAAGTTGAAGATATGCTTATGTTTAAGGTTAATGCTTAAGCTCAGGTAAGAAATCGTGCAGTTTAAGTTGAATAAATACTTATTATTATCTTTTAAATGTATTTCCCTGTGTGTCCGTATACAATTCCCTGAACGTTTGGAGATTTGATTATTTTTTTTTCAGCAGGATAGAAATTATAATTAAGTCACAGTAGGTTTAAGGGAAATGACTTACACTTTTAGTAAAGGGCTCAACAATGGCGCCCAAAATAACAAAAAAAAATATTGTACACACTTACAAGAAAATTGCATTTGACACAGGGCACTACACAAGTCACGATAATATCACAATACTGTCTCTAGCACAGCGCCAGGAAGGCAAAACTCTTTAATTTGTGATATTTTCCTCACTATACCGAAATTTGTTAATTTATAGGGGAAACCATGTGTTAAACACATCGGAACTTTTACGGCGTTTACATAGAATCCATGTTATACACAAAAAATATTATACCAGTATTTTATTTGGTCTGCAGTATACAGAAATGTGGTCTGTAAATATAGATTTAGTGTTATTTTAACGCTGTTGCAAAAAGCGGCAAACAGTAGTTTTTCACGATGACTTGAATGAATTATTGTTTTGCTTTCTAGGTAACATATGTTTTGAGGTCTGGAGAATTTGACAGCTTCGTACCCGGTGAGGCCGTAAATTGCATTACGAACGAAATTCTGCAGGCAACTGAATAAACAGTCGTGTAATCTATTTTTGTCTCAGCGGCATTTGGGGTTAGAAATATATGCGAGGCGTTTCCATTGCAATTTGTGTCTTGAAATTCTACTGGAGGTTTCGTATCAAAAATTGATGAGTCTTTCAAATGCCCCTAGAAAATAAAAAAAATTGATATGCTTGGAAAGTATTAAAAATTTGAAAATTCTGACTGATTTTCACTTTCTAATTAAAAAATCGCTGAAAGGGATACTCAAAAGACAAATTATATCATTAAATACATCTTGGACCTCATATAATAACTTGAGGTTTGGAGCAAGAAATAAATCC
The DNA here is from genome assembly GCA_951213105.1 of Amaurobius ferox. Lineage (NCBI taxonomy): Eukaryota > Metazoa > Arthropoda > Arachnida > Araneae > Amaurobiidae > Amaurobius > Amaurobius ferox. The sequence continues at coordinate 79,405,554 of OX578153.1, forward strand.
CACTCAGTTTTCTCATTTCCCCTACATACATAGAGAAAATATTCTGACGAGGTAGAAAATTCGAATTCGAGATTTTGACGGAAACGTCCGTTTTACATAACCAAACCCAAAGCGTCTGATGCCATTTCTATATGTCTGTGTATGTTAGTGTGCATGTATTTGTTATTGTATTTATGCATCTATGTTAATGTGTATGTGCATGCTATTGTGTGTGTATATATGCTTGAGTGCGTGCGTCTGTGGATGTCTATCTAACTAATTTCCTTAGCTAATGGTCTATCTAACTATCTAACTAATGTCTATCTAACTAATGAAGCTTTTGAAAATAATTTGGTACGATTATTACAATCCGTGAATAATTGAACCCTATTAATTTTAAACACAATGAAATATGCAGCAGATCCTCTCTCCAAATTTTGAAAAGAATTTTAAAAAAAACATTACAAATAAGACTTTCAGCAATGATAAATAATCATTTCAGACGTAATATTTCATTGTAATCCATAGACAAAAATTTTAGGACGCTAACATATACCGTTCTCGTAATATTCATTTCACAGATACATTTATCAAACATTTCATAAAATAAAATATGTAGCGAGTATTAAATAGTTCACTTTTTATCTGTAATATTAAGCAACTAATATGTTAACACAATTCTGGTGGATCTAGTTTGTTTCATTCACGAGCGAAGATACTTTTTGTAATCGTTCTGTATTTCGATGCGAAAGAATTCGACAGTAGTTCCTAATGTCATGAGATATTTGTCAAATGCCAATTGCATTTGATGAGAATTTTTCACGTGATTTTGAATAAGTAATTTCGTTTGAATTATTAAGTTGCGAAAAGTTCCCGATTTCATTTTAAGTGGTATTAATTCAATGTCGGAAATCGTGGACCCTGGCACCGTTATATCGGTGTGAAATACATAAAGTCAATACTTGAAGTAGGGAAACTCGTGTGCTGCCCACATAAGATTTGTTAATATGAATTTGCATTGGCGCCCATAGGAGAAGACAAGAGGGATATTTGCCCCCTGGACGTCCAATGTCACAAATGCGAGCATTAAATTAGTTGATGTTGTACATCCTATCCATAAGTTTGCTTCATTGACGTCAGTGTTTTAGTTGCCCCCCAGCTCCCTAGAAAAGTCCTAAGGGCGGTCATGTGAATTTATCTCCGATTGTTAATATACATAATTTTTTTTTCAGAAAACCCTTGAATTTCCAATTCGTGTATGGATGAATATAAAAATAAAAAATAGTGTTTTTAATATTTTAATAGATCATAAAAAAAATTAAATATAAAAAGAAATGATCAAACTAAATTAGATTCTAAACTCATTGGAAATAACGTGTTTTGATTTTTCTGATGGTATTAAGAAAAAAATTCTGTGATAATAATTTTGATCACTAAGAAATCGAGGTGTAAAAATCGTGGAAAATCCCGTTTCAATATTAAATAATTCCAAAACTAATTTTAATTTAAAAGGAAATCACTCTTATGTCAATCGTTGGAGGACATGAGGTACTCCTCTACAGAGTATCCTAGCTGTCCGTAGCTTTGCTTTTCCACTAGACCGCCAACAAACAGACATCGTCTTTTATTGTTAAAGATAATATTTATAACTGACTAAAATTAGTTTGTAAAGAATTCCATAAAATAGTTAAGATTTAAGATTTGTATTAAGCAAAAGCAAAAAAAAAAAAATTGAACGAATTAAGTTATCTAATTATGTCGTATATCCAAACTTTATAATTATTAAAAAAATAAGTCAATTTGAGTTTTAAATTTTTCAAAATTCAATTACGTTAAAATAAAAGTCCTAATAAAATGTGCTCAGTATTTAGCATAAATAATCTAGAAATGTTCTGTGCACGCATTCATAACTGGTTTACAGAATATTTAATACTATCTCCATCAATATCAGTAACGTAGCATTTTATAGGGGTGCAAAAACATTTTATATAATATATAATATTAAAAGTTATTAATAAAATATTCTAAGAGTAGAATTTACATCATGAAATAGCTTTTTACATTAAAAACATTTATTTGCAGTTAAGAATCAAGAGATGATTAAATTGCAATTAATTCATATTTATATTATTTAAACACACTGACTGGTTTATAATTTATCCACATATTATATTTACATCCGATTACGAAAATTATATATTCTGAAAAATAGTTATAGTCCTCACGATTATCGGAACGAAAGACATAAAAATGAAATAATTTCTATTGATATTTTCTCATAAATTACATTACTTAAAATGTAATATAAAAAGTGGTTTCTAATGTTGAATAGCATTTATTAGGAAATAGTATCGGCATTTAATTTTTAATTATGTGCTGTAAATAATGAGATGTTAAGCAAATTAGGATTTGTCCTTGCTTTCACCAAGATAATTTACAATAGTTTAACATCACATATATAAAATTAACTTAAAAAGTAATTTTCAGGTTTTAAAAAAATATTGATTAGGGAAAATTTTACAAACATTAGAATAAAGTCATTTTAAGAATATCTACTTTTCATACATTATTAAAATATTTCTTATATCACAAATTTAAGTTAAAGTTCTTGTCGTTGTAAATTATCGTAAAATATTTATGAAAAATATAAATATTAAATTGTTCTTAATTACTTTTTGCAAGACGTTTAAAAATTCCATTTCCAGAAAAACTATATTAGAAAATGTTCTGAGATATTATACATGTACAAATAAAATATGTTAACCATTAAATGGGGTGTTCAAAATGATTTTATCGCGGCACTTTAAATAGTATTAGTAAGACTTTAAAGTACATTTTACAGAAGATATAGTATTTGTTATGGTTTCAACTTTTGATCCTTTAAAACTCGATATTTTTAATAAAAAGTAAAATCAAAATATAGTCAGTTAAGAAACACGTAAAATTGTATTTATAATTAAATTTCATGCAGTGAAAATTTTTAATTCATGTTATATCATTTCACAAACAAGTCCTCCCCTGAAAATGATAGTTTCCAAATCAACTTTTTACTATCAATAATTTGTTGATATTAATAGTCACAATAATTCTGATCAGCACACGCTTTCCTTATATATTTTGAATTGTTAACAGCATCGATATTTTATATGCTGAACATAAAATATCATATTTAAAATACAATCTATAGAATTCAAAGTTTCTGAATGTATCTTTCTCCATATACTAATAAATACTTTTAATAACTACTTTCCATTCTTATCTACTTAGATTATTTTTATAGAGTATTTTATTTTCTCGTAACTACAATTTAACGACACAAACTCTAATTTCAAATATATAATATTTCATTTTAGAACATGATTTATAAAACATAGTTTTTAGAATTCAAAATCACAGCGCTGCCCAAGGACAATAACTCTTCGGTTCTAATATTCCCAGACGAATGAAGAACATATTAACTACTCCTGCAACATATTAAATAGTATAAAATATTCATTAATATTTTATATTTTTAATTACATACATTGACTGTTAAGATTACAAAATAAGAATTCGCCCTCTCATTAAAAAGTGAATTCTTATTTATTGTACTATTCCCCATTTTATATTTTAATAGTATATAGTGGCTTTATATTATTAAGAATATAAAATGTTAATAGCAGAAATATAAATTTAAGGTAACACTTTCAATTACCACAAATATTTCATTATTTATTAATGTCAGTAATATTAGAAAATATACGTGATGAAACAATAAATGCAATTATTGCATATTGCTTAAATATGAGTATTTAGTTCGATCAGTAACGGTAAATGTAGGGATTTTCTTAGGTAGCAAAATTGCCGTCAAAACTTACCAACAATGTCTATTTGTTTGAATAGTAAGATACTTATTAACTAAACAATATTTCGACTTTATTTTTTGTTTTCATTTTAATGCACTAAATATTTTTAAAGATTTATCTTATTTCTCCTTGTAAGACAAAATAATAATTTCCCCCACGCACTAAAATTTCACTATTGTTTCAGGAATTATCATTATTCCCTTTAATAAAGAATGCTGTAATTTTTTTTAATTCCAAATAATTCAAGTTTACGTTATGCAAATAACAAAAATCAACAGAAAACCTGTCTAGTTCTATTGTGTTTTAGTTTTATATTATATACCTACATATAAAATTTAAAGGAAGTTCGTGAATTCCTTCTTGAAGTCTCCTGTTCACACCTTACAGGCAAGCACACATACAAACACACAAAAATCCGCATATATGCACCTATGTTTAAAAGTGTGGCGAGAACACTTTTCGAACAACATGAACAAAATCTCGAAATAGAATATTTTCAAGGAAATAATATATTTTCCATACAATAGGTTGAGAAAATAAATATTACTAAACGTGGCAAGTGCACTTCGTAGTTCCCATGCTTGAGCTAAAGCATTAAGGATTGAAAATTTATTTCTGCATGCTACAAAGCATAGAATGCATTACCATCTAATTTTATAATCACAAATTCAAAATTTAGAATTATTTAAGTGGCTTACCTGCCATAAACTTGAACGTTTTAAACCGCAGCTGCTCCGATACCTATCAACAATCCATCTATTCTGGTCTTCCTTTCGGAGTTTCCACGCCGTGTTCTAAACGACTCTGCACGGAGAGAGCTCGATTTAGCAACCGGACTATCTGCTTGACACACTCTCTTTCTGGCACTAGTTCTCGAATGTACACTTCGAGTGGAAGTCACGAGATGGCGCTGCGTAACAGGAGCAACCGCATGATCTTATCAACTTGGTGAGAGTTGGAAAGTTTAGATTGGGATTATTATCCTAAGCGGCAGTTTTGAAGCATTGTGTGAGAATGATAATTAAATTAGTTGTTTACCAGGCATTATTCAAAACTGACAACGCTAATTATATATCGCGAGAGTGATTTGCAGTGATATATTGCAGAGGAGAGAGAGATTTTGATTTAATTCGTTAATTAAATTTAAGATGAAATGCCATTTATCATAATTCTCTTGAAGTGATTAATAATTTAATCAAAGCAAAAACGGAAAATATCTTTCATTTTGCTTGGCCTAATTTGTGTAAAAAGGAAATTGGATTGGAAAGTTTAATAATTTTGTTGTAAATTTGCATGTTAAAGATTCAGACTGTGGATTACTTTGGTTGGGTGATGTTTTTATTTGCATGTATATCAATATTCTAAACGCAGAATAAATCAAAACTTTCGGATAAAATTCAGTGTATTAAAAATGTATTGTCGAAAACGAGAAAGACTTCAGGATCACATTAGAGATTAAATGTTTGCCCCTTTGCATGTATTCTTGGCGTTATTCCTAACATTTATCTTTTGAACCACGCAATAAATTTGGATGTTTTTTTTCCAAATATTGGGATTGGCTCCAGGTAATATTCTGATTCAATTTCACCATCTTACAACGAATGGCGGAATGAAAATCTGGTTGCCTGTCTTTCATGACCACTTGAAGAACGGCTGCAAAGATTTCCATATATTTAACTGGATTAAGCTTAATAAGAATCAAGTTTATGCCTAAAGAGATTTCCGCTTTTGTACTGATTTATTATATAAATTTATAAATTACAAAATACGAGCTAAGCTAAATATCTTCCAAAATACTCTATCTAATTTGGTAAAACTAGTTTCAGTATATAAGGCTCCGAATAATCTTATATAATAAAGTACTGTATATGTGTGTGTGTGTGTAACGGAAAATCATTGTTTAACCATAATATTCAGGTACTTCAGGATCCAAAATAAGTGCATCTGTACGATATTATTTTTTCAAATTTCGAATTATTGTTTTAGTTATTTTAAACGTTCGAATTTCCTTTGTGACGGCTAAAATCATCATTAAACGCGTGGAGAAAATGCCGCCCAAATTTAATTCGAAGCAAGGCGACAAGATGTAACATAGACAAGAGTCTCGCTTGCGAAGCCGAAATCTCAAACAGCTTGAGCTTAGGTAGTAAAATTTTAAATTCCGAAATTTAAAATTCAATTTTACAGATAGGGATTTGGATGTTTAAATATAAGATTGTAACAGTGTTATAAACATTCCCTGAAAAAAAAAACCACATTTCTTTGATAATAACTTCTCAAGTTAGCAATTAAGATTTTAAATGGTCGTAAAACAAATATTTTCCGATGTACGGTCTTGCCGGGACAGGGGGAGAGGGGATTTTTTAAATCTTCAGCTTCTCATAAGAATTTTTTTTTCTTATTCCGAAGACCGAGCAACGCCGGGTATTTACATAATTCGTTCTAGTATTTTCGTATAAGCTTTATTTCTATACCTACCCCCAGAACAACGGTTAATTGAATTACCTGCTTTTATCTGTATGTAAAGACCGATTATAACTTTAAAATACGTCAACGAATCGGACAAACTGTTTTCAAGCTGTTTACACTTTCTTTAAGCGTACTTAAGAGCAGGATTATGGCTAAAAATATTTCTGGTTTCGTACCGAACTGATTTTATCTTGATACCTCCTGTAGTACTTTGCATTTATAATAGTAGTATATATAAAGAAATTATGTGAATGGAATCGAAAATTCTGTTACAAATTTTCTATAAAATTACCCGATTTGCGAAAACCAGAACATGAATGAAATTTTGTTGTTAAAAGTTCTCTTTAAAATGCAGCATCAAACAAAATAAGTGTATCAATCAATTTTGGAGAGAAAAGCAGTCCTTAGTAAGAAAGTAAAGATATAGCAATCGCACCAGCAAAATCTATAAAGCCGTATGTGGTGCGATTTCTCTGCCTTTATGTCAAATGGAAGGGGTTATTTTTGACCTCGAAAAATGTTGACACCTTTAATTTGTATTGTATTGTGTTTTAATGGCTATTTTTACATAATTTCTTTTAGCTGAAGTTTGGACAAATTTTTAACGAAAAGTCATATTTTGTTGCTTCACGCTTTGCTGTGTATGTGTACCTGTTTAATGTATGTTTCCACTCTCGTGCAAGTATGAAATTTGTCTGTTAGATACAACCGCTGGGAATAGATTATATTTTGGGGCAAATAGAAAATAATGGGACTGGATTTGTTTTAAAAAGTACCCTCAGAAAAGAAAAAATGAAAACTAAAGAAATATGTCTAACATCAAAAATGGGTATTTTTTTGCTATTTATGCAAATTTTGACGTTCAAATAATAAAACCGCACTCTCATTTTGCCACGATAGACAATTTTCAATATATTTAACTTTGGAGGTAATTTTATCGACTTGGCGCCATTTTAAAATTTGCCAAGTCGCCAAAAGTAAGAGAAAAACACAATATTGTCAATATTACTTGCTTTTTAAGAAGTTCATTTCACATGATAATTCGTGAGATAAAACGTAACATATTGTGTGAATATTCCGTGAATTGGTGTATACAAATAAATAAAGAAAAAATAATTTATCAAAAATGCCACATGCTATGGAACTTTCTTCATAAGACAAGTCCACAAGCAAATGTCACCTCAAATTTTCAGTTTCTATCAATATAAATTGGAAATGATACTTAATAATCTCTTACAGCCATCTATGAAATAAACAAGGTAAATATAATATAAATAGGTAATTTTATTATTATAAACTGAATATCGTAAGTATATCTTTGAAATTATGTTGGCAATAACTTCCAAAGTGAACTTTCCTTTCTTAAAACGTTTTAGCAAATTAATAAGTTTGTTGCATTTGCCATATGAATACTTACGCATTAAAATAATATACTGGCATCATAATAATCGAAATATTTGTTAGCATTCATTTAATGGCAACGTCATTTACGTGAAGGACACAATTAAAGTTTCATCTCAATGCATTTGAAAATCAGTCAGAATAATTCTTTAATTATTTTAATGAATCATAAATTAGCAACCACTGAATTTTCAGGTACAGATCTTGTAGACTTTTATGCATTATAAAGTGAAATGCTGTATGAATTTTGGGGTTATTGCTTTCATTAAATAACGTCTAGAACATTTTCTTTCGGGAAATGTCCATAGCTTATGCAATACAAGCTGTTACTGTCGTTTATCGTTGTTTTATAATTGACAGAAAATGTCACTGTAATGAAATAGCTATAGAAATCTATTGAGTTAATCACTTATTTTCGGAGATATTGCAAAAGCTTGACATCTGTCGCTTGTGTATTTGAAAAAAAAATAAGTATATGATATCGCAGTTGAAAAACAATACAGGACAACAAAAAATATCTCAGTGTTTACAGAATTCATCATCTTTAAATTTATAAATTTAATTATCTGAGGCCTCAGTTCCTTTAGAAATAATTAACTATATGATAAGAAAACTAATACAAATCTGGTTGTCAGCTGATATTTAATTACAAGCGCTGACCTCTCAACAACAAAAGACCTTTATTCCGGATAAATTAACTTTTGGGGCAAAAGACGTTATAACTACATGCTTTATAAGATGTAATTAATATACAACCTATTAAGCTTGTGGTAGTGTTCCTAAAAATTATCAATAAAAATACGTAATATGTCTAAGGTGTTTGTTAGTTTCGGTTAGGCCTGAAGCTTGCTATACTTACTGAGAGACCACATGCTTACTAAATAGACACTATAAGATTAGACATAAAGCTAACTTCGGGTCAGAATTCAAAGGGGCAAGCCTTTGCTGCCACCTGATCGAGACCAAAAACTAGTTTCGTGTCCTAATAGAATGGTAGGAATTCCCTGATGCTGCCGGATGGAGAACAAAAGGTAGTTTCGAGTCCAAATTTATAATTCGGGTACTGCTGCTTAGCAAAATCGATCTATGTCGGAAGTCGCTGCTGCCACAGACGCATAGGTAAATTGTTTTGTAAAGAAACACCACGCCAAGAACAAAACAAGAAAGATGAATCATGCTTAAAGCATTGATTATGAAACACTTTCCAATTTCAATGCAATTTTATTTAAAAAAGTCGAAAATGCAATACATTCCATGGTAATATTTTAAAATTTATCACAATATTACATTGATTTATTATATTTGAAAACTTAAACCTTCATTGAAAAAAATGAACTTCATTCAAATGACGGCATTGAAATATAAATTGCCTGGTTTAAATATCTCTAAAATGCAATACATTCCACGGTAATATTTTTAAAACTATCATAATACTACGATAATTTATTATATTTTAAAACTTCATCGAAAACAACTGAAGTAAATTCAAATGACGTCATAGAAAAAATAACACGCCTGGATCTCTCTATAAAAGCAGGATTTCATTCATAACTTTCTCCTATTCATTTCATTCATCACAATACTATAATAATTTATTTTATTTAAAAATTAAGACCATGGAGCTACAATTCATAAACTCTATGCTTAAAACTTCATCGAAAAAAATCGTCCTTCTGTTTATAAAATCAATTAATATTTCATTCATATCAGCCATGCAGACTCCAGGGACTGAATTATTTTGTGTTAAAGAAATACAGAAATTCTAATACAACTCATTCTACATATTTTGCTGTTTACATATTACATAGGTGAAAAATAGGCTTAGTTGTAGAAATAATCAAATTTGAATGAGAATTTAAACTCACATATATTGTCAGTGTGTTGTTTTAGTACGTAGATGCACAGAAATTAAGTAAAAATAAAGTAGTTTTAGGACGGATACAACACTCAATATGAATTAAAAAGAACTTTAAAAAATCACGATTTTGAAACAAGATGGATGCCATATATCATTTTGAAGTGGGTCATGTGATCGTTTCATATCATAGTCACGTGATCGTTTCATATAAGATGTGTAATTATTATTTTAATTTTTATTTAATAAACTACTGAATATATTTCGCTGAATTTTTTTTATATAATTTATGGAACAATTTGACTATTACCTAGAATTTTCGAAGCAATTTGTGAATTTTAAATCCGCTTAAAAAATGTTTGAAAATTAGGTCCCATAGGGCTCAATGTATTTCATTTTTTCAACCCGGGTTCAATCCAAAACTAATTGGGTGATATTATTCATTCATATTCCCATAGGTCCTACAGACCGTCTGAACAGCATACTAAAATTTAATTTTGATTAAGTCATTTTTGCTGCAATTATCGTGCTAACGGACAGACAGACAGACAGACAGAATGAACAAAGTCATAAACACTTTTCAACTTTGTTGTAAAGTGTTAAAAACAAACACCTCCTTGCAAAAAAATTATGAAGTCTCAAAATGGCTCCTCAAGACGAGATCTGTACTTTCAGTTATACATAAGATGGTTTCGGTGTTGAAGGATATTAACACTCCTTTAATTCATACGTAGCCCATTTTTTGTGTAGTCCATTTTTTAACACTTTAAAACATAGTTGAGAAGAGTTTATAACTTTGTTCATTCCTCTGTCTATCTGTCTGTACGTTAACACGATATATGCCGTAAAAATAACTTTATTAAAATGAAATTTTAGTATGTTGTTCAAACGGTCTGTGGGACTTATGGGAATATAAACAAGAAAGATCAATCATGCTTAAAGCATTGACTATGAAACACTTTCCAACTTCAATGCAATTTTATTTAAACATCTCTAAAATGCAATACATTCCTAAGTAATATTTTAAAACTTATCACAATACTACATTAATTTACTATATTTGAAAACTTAAACCTTCATCGAAAAAAATGAACTTGATTCAAATGACTGCATTGAAATATAAATTGCATGGTTTAAGCATCTCTAAAATGCGATACATTCCTCGGTAATATTTTTAAAATCATCATAATACTGCAATAATTTATTATATTTGAAAACTTCATCGAAAACAACTGACATTCATTCAAATGACGTCACAGAAAAATAACACGCCTAGCTCTCTCTATAAAGGCAGCATTTCATTCATAACATTTTCCCATTCTTTTCATTCATCACAGTACTAAAATAATTTATTTTATTTAAAAACTTAAGACCATGGAGCTACAAGTATGCTTAAAACTTCATCGAAAAAAATCGTCCTTCTCTCTGCAAAATCAATGAATATTTCATTTATATCAGCTATGCAGACTCCATGAGCTAAATACTTTTGCGTTAAAGAAATACAGCACTTCTAATAGAACTCATTCTACATATTTTGCTGATTACATTTTACAGAAGTGAAAAATAGGCTTCGTTGTAGAAATAATCAAATTTGGATAATCATTTAAACTCAAATATATTGCATTTGCGTTGTTTCAGTATGTAGATGCACAGAATTTAAGCAAATATAAAGCGGTTTTAGGACGAATACAACACTCAATATAAATGAAAAAGAACTTTAAAATCACGGTTTTGAGACAAGATGGATGCCATATTTTATTTTGAAGTGGGTCACGTGATATTTTCATATCATGGTCACGTGATCGCTTCATAAAAGAGGTGGAAGTATTATTTTAATTTTTATTTTAAAAACTACTGAATATATTTTGCTGACTTTTTGTATATATTTTATGGAATAATTTAAATATTACCTAAAATTTTCGAAGCAATTTGTGAATTTTATATCCGTTTAAAAAATGTTTCAAAAATTAGGTCCCGTAGGGTTCAATGTATTTCATTTTTTCAACCCGGGTTCAATCCAAAACTAATTGGGTGATATTATGCATTTATATTCCCATAGGTCCTACAGACCGTCTGAACAACATACTAAATTTTGTTCAGTCATTTTTACGGCAGTTCTCGTGCTAACGGACAGACAGACAGACAAAATGAACAAAGTCATAAACACTTTTCTACTTTTGAAAGTGTTAGTGAATAATATCTCTCAATTCGTTTTGGATTGATCCCGGGTTCAAAAAATTAAATACATTGAAACCTATAGAACCTAATTTTTCAAACATTTTTTAAGCGAATTTAAAATTCACAAATTGCTTCGAAAATTTTAGGAAATATTCAAATTATCCCATAAAATATATAAAAAAAATTCAGCAAAATATATTGAGAAGTTTATTAAATAAAAATTAAAATATTAATTCCCTCCTTTATATGAAGAGATCACGTGACCATTATATGAAGATATCACGTGACCTACTTCAAAATAAAATATAGCATCCCTCTTGTGCCACAATCGTGATTTTCAGAGCTCTTTTTAATTCATATTTTGTGGTGTATCCGTTCTAAAACCGCTTTATTTTTGCTTAAATTATGTGCATCTACATACTGAAACAACACAATTACAATATATTTGAGTTTAAATGATCATCCAAATTTGATTATTTCTACAACGAAGCCTAATTTTCACTTATGGAAAACGTAGACATTAAAAGATGTAGAATGAGTTGTACAAGAATTGCTGCATTTCTTTAACGCAAAATTATTTAGTTCATGGAGTCTACAATATAGCTGATATGAATGAAACATTCATTGATTTTACACGAAGAAGACGATTTTTTTGATGAAGTTTTAAGCATAGAATTAAATTACTTGTACCTCCATGGTTTGTAGTTTTTAAATAAAATAAATTATTAAAGTATTGTGATGAATGAAAGGAATTGAAAAAGGTTTATGAATGAAATGTTGATTTTATAGAGAGAGACAGCGGATTTATATTTTGATGACGTCATTTGAATAAAGTCCATTTGTTTTCGATGAAGTTTTCAAATGTAATAAATTATTGTAGTATTACGATAATTTTAAAATATTACCGAGGAATGTATCGCATTTAAGAGATGTTTAAACGAGGCAATTTATACTTAAATGCCGTCATTTGAAAGATGTTTATTTTTTTCGATGAAGTTTTAAGTTTTCAAATATATCTTTCTTGTTTTTTTTGATCGGGATATGTATGAGAAGGGTTTTCTTCAGTATGAAGTGGTGTTTTTGAGAGATTTCATTATTTGTTCTAGAAATAATTTTCATCTGATTACGCAGCAATGATACAGAAGGCATTTACAATTTTACTTTACTCCAGATCATCATTTATTCAGTTTTTTTTTTAATTTTTGAAATTCAAAATCAAATTTATCTTTATGTCTCAACAAAAAAATAGGAATCACTTTCCAAGGCACACAGAAGGGGAGATCACTGATCACAATCGGTTCAGTAGTTTAGGCTGTAGATCAGCCAACACTGCAGAAAATGATAAAAACAAAATGCTCTTCGATTTTTAGTTTCCTTATGTACATATTGCATAAGGAAAATATTGTGACGGGGTCGAAAATTCGAATTCGAGTTTTCGACGGAAGAGCACGTTTCAAGCATCCCTGATAACGAATCAAAATTTTTTGAAGTGATGTCTGTGTGTGTGTGTGTGAAAGTATGTGCGTGTGTGCGTGTGTGTGTGTGTGTGTGTGTGTGTGTGTGTGTGTGTGTGTGTGCGTGTGTGTCAGTGAGCCTGTGGAGACGATAACTGACGAACGAATGCACCAATTCGAACCAAATTTGGTACAAAAATCACAATCTGTAAACACTGGAAGCCTGTTGTTTTTATACGCAATCGAATGTTCAGAACGCCCCTAAATTTTCGAATGAAATTTTGAAAAAATTGTCAAAAAACCAAATCCGCTAATAAAGTTACGTAAATAGACATTTCTTATGTAATATTTCATTAGAAAACGATTGACATAAATTTTAGAACGCTAACATGAACCGTTCTCGAGATATTGTACATTTTTCAAAAAAATTATCAAAAAATCATATAAAATTTAAAAAAATATTAACTGTTGAGAAACATGTTCACTTTTCATATGTAATATTATGCGATAAATTTGGTGACATCTTTCTCGTGGATCTAGCTCGTTCCATTCATGAAAAAGATATTTTGAGTAATACTTTTGTATTTGAACGCCAATAGTCATTTATCTGCTGTAAGAATAATTTATCTCTCCGTCCATAACGCTTGGCGAGATGTGGGCGACGAATTTGGCGGAATGTCGCCAACTTGGCGACTTTTTGTAATGCTGCCAAATTAACGAAAATCTCGCCAAATGGTAAAAATGACGCTAAATCAATGAAATGACGACTAATTGTCGAAAATTCAATATCTTGGAAAGAATATTAGTATCCACTATAAGAAAAACCTATTTTTTTTACTGTAAAAGTAGTAAATTCATTACATTATGTAAGGAAAGTCATGTGTTGCACACATCAGATTTTTCAAATTATATCTGAAATGTATCTTCAAGTTTAAAGGCAAAGTTTGTTCCTCCTACACACACGCTCTCGAGGAGCAGAACACACAAAAGCGTCATTACTCATTAAATACTTTTAGTAGAAAATGTGGTAGGTCAGGCAACATTGAAGGAAAAATGCAGGAGTGGGACAGCACAGTGGTTAACGAGCGGGGATTGCACTCAGGCGACTAGATTTCGATTCCCATTTCAGCCTAAACTGTACACGTATTCACCCGAAGTATGGGCATTTTTAATATGTGTGTCCGTAAGTCCTTCCGAGAGGTTGGTGGTAGGGGAAGGTACGGTCCAGTGGATGCCTCCACTATTGGGTTCCGGTCAAAATTGGGTGGCACTTCCCGATAGTCCAAACAGATACATTACACCTTGGGGAAACTCTATGTCTTCGGATGAGTCAGAGGGTCTGGGATTTCGACACCTTCGGGTAGGTCGGACGATCTGGGTGGATGAAGAAGAAAAAATGCCAGAGGGATTTTCCCAAAAGTACCCTTTTAAATCTATTTTTTTCGTACGGTACCGCACAAAAATTAATTTTTACTTTCCTTATATACATAATGTTTAAAGAAAGTATTGTGACGGGATAGAAAATTCGAATTCGAGTTTTCGATGGGAGAGCACGTTTCAAGCATCCCTGATCACGAATCGAACATTTTTGAGGTGATGTCTGTGTGTGTGTGTGTGTGAAAGTATGTGTGTGTGTGTGTGTGTGTGTGTGTGTGTGTGTGTGTGTGTGTGTGTGTGTGTGTGTGTGCGCGTGTGTGTGTGCGTGTCAGTGAGTCTCTGGAAACGATATCTCACGAACGATTGGAGCGATTCGAATGGGATTTGATAGAAAAATCACAATCTATGAATACTGGAAGCCTATTGTTTTAAAACAAAATCGAATGTACAAAACCCTCCTAAATTTTCGAGTGAAATTTTGAAAAAATCATCAAAAAACCAAAATTTTTAATAAAGTTACGCAAATAGACATTTATTATGTAATTTTTCGTTAGAAAACGATTGACAAAAATTTTAGAACGCTAGCGTGAACCGTTCTGGATATATTGCTCATTTTTCAAACAAATTTATCAAAAAGTCCCGTAAATTAAAAAAATATATTAACTGTTAAGAAACATGGTCACTTTTCATATGTAATATCATGCGATAAATTTGGTGACATCATTCTCGTGGATCTAACTCATTCCATTTATGAGAAAAGATACTTTGAGTAATACTTTGGTATTTGAACGCCAATAGTCATTTATCTGCTATAAGAATAACTTATTTCTCCGTCCATAACGCTTGGCGAGATTTTGGCGACGAATTTAGTGGAATGTCGCCAGCTTGGCGACATTTTTAAATATTGCTAAATTAACGAAAATATCGCCAAATGGATAAAATTGACGCAAAATCATTGAAAATGTCGACTAATTCAAGAAAATTCAATATCTTTGAAAGAATATAAGTATCTACTATAGTAATAACATTTTTTTAACTGCAAAAGTAGTAAATTCATTATATTATATAAGGAAAGTTATGTGTTGCCCACATCAGATATTTTTTTTTTTTTTTAGTTTTGTGGTCGTAATTCAGAGAAAAGAGAATAAATTCTTTAGCTATCGTGAGAGCTGAGCTGCAGACCCCTAAAAATCGCGGTTTGTCACTTGGAGTATAATATATACAATTGTCAGCGGATTCAAACGTAGCGACTTGGTGGGCAGGAATGTTGCAGCTTTCCTTAAATGTGCGTATCATATCGATTAAAATTCGTATTAAACAATGTTTCATTATTTTAATGAAAACATTATTTTAACTTTAGTTGTCAAATACTGAATCATCAACTAAAAATCAATAAGTGAAACAAGCAGGGCATATTCCAATTGTTATTTCCAATTGCAGGTGAAACTCTGCATACTTACTCAGTTATTGCTAGCATTTAAGATTAGTCTTTAGCACATTCGTTCGAAAATGTTTCCCATATGCGCTACAAGCTGTTGTATTTAATTGTTATTGCATTGTTGTTGAGAAACGACAGTTTTATTAAATGTAATCATAAAACTATTTTAAATAATTCGATTATTTCGAAAATATTATGCTGTTTGTTTTTGTGCAGAAGGTTGAAATATATATCAGAAAATAATGAACTATACATAATTTAATATTTTGGGATTGTTTCAGTTTTAGGAATGATAATCGGGATGCAGTAAAAATACAATTTATAAAAAACTATAAAATGTTGCAGGCGTTACCCGGCAGTTAAATCAGGGATTAATTAAATTAATTAATCTTAGAGCATTTAGAATTCTTTAGTTTCAACGCATGTCCAGTCTTGCATAGCAATTCGCTAATTCGAATGCAAACACGCAGACGATAACCGCTAGCTTCAGACATTTTTGTTGAATCATCATCTGCTCGATAAAGTGAATTTGAAGCTGAAAGTAAAAATAAATTATTTTATGCTATTTTAAAATTTTAAGTTCGATTAAGTTAAAATTTCAGTGCACACTTTTAATAATCAGATAATTTTATTCACCAAAGATTACAAAATAATATTTAAAACTAAGCGAAATTAGAAAATTTCAAATTTCTTAGCACTCAAGACCTGAGACATCGTTTGCAAAATACAGACCTGCGAAACAGAGTGCAGAAAAAGATGCTTTTTCCTTCGAAGCATGTTAATCAGAATACACATCATGTATATACTGTATTCATGAATTTTTATAATATGAGTTTTTATTACAGCAATTTTTTGAAAGTTTGTTGATATGACCTAAAGTTTACGGCAAAATATTAGACATGTAAAAAGGAAGACATTGATGATGATAGTTGAAATATCTTATTATAGCGGACTTCAGCCATTTTACTATATAAGTCACATATTTCTTGCATAAGTTCAAACATAATTGAATCATCTTTCGTAATAATGTTTGTCTGTCTGTGTGTCTGTCTGTCAGTGTGTGTGTCTGTCTGTCAGTGTGTGTGTCTGTGCAATCTATAGCGGAAAACTAAAACGTCGTACGACCATGAAATTTGGTACACTGGTACTTCAGGACCTGAAGAGATACACTTAGGTGCAATTTTTATCAATTTCGAATTGGTTTTCAATTTATTTTATAGGCTCAAATTTCCTTTGCGTCGGCTAAAACTTCAATGAATCAGAAAAATGTGGATTGAATTTCACTCGAGGCACGGCAGCAAGATCATAGAAAAGATT
Source organism: Amaurobius ferox (assembly GCA_951213105.1). Lineage (NCBI taxonomy): Eukaryota > Metazoa > Arthropoda > Arachnida > Araneae > Amaurobiidae > Amaurobius > Amaurobius ferox. Next base: position 79,422,867 of record OX578153.1, read on the forward strand.
CTCTGTCGCGAAACCCGAAATTTCAGACTAATTGCGCTTCATATTTAATGGGGTTTCATGTGGATTTTTACGGAATCGCCCGTTTCATGAGAGGTTGAATATACTGTCAATTGCGATTGAGCCGATGTTACTTTTAACAAACTTTTATGTTGTTCTAATGTGCAGTTAAATTATGTATTTACGGTTTGTAGTTTAACTTTACTTGATATTCCTAAAATTGATATTATGCAGTACATTGCTAAGTGGCCGCAATACCCACCTAATATCAGAATTTCGGGATAATTAACTATACTGGTTATAATCTTAAGGAAACTAAAGTCCAGAATTTTTCCTGCTTCCATTTATCATCACAAGTTTTGGAGCGTCCCTTCCAAGCTGGGAACTTACTACGGCACTTAAATAACATAAAACTTGACAAAATTCTTTGCTTTCAAAACTCTCGCACTAGCCCTCTACCGTGATTATATATATATATATATATATATATATATATATATATATATATATATATATATATATATATATATATATATATATATATATATATATATATATATATATATATATACATATATATATATAAAGAAATACAATCCCAAAAAGTATGAAATTCAAGAAAGAGAAAGGCGCAAATTGCCGCACTATCAGAGTCTTGAAATATAAGATTTAAAAAGAAAAAAGAAAATATATAGGTGGAATGATTGTGTTTACAGTGTTGCAGAAAGGTCAAGGGGGATTGCGATCCCTATTTCCTGGTTAGAAGCTAGCTTTGACTTTATGAAAACGCTCCCAGAGACACTGCACGCCCGAAACAACAATCGATCATGCCCGTGGGGAAAAATGGCCGAATCCCAGACAACATAAAAATGATCAAAATAACGAAAATTGGAAATTTTACTAACCAGCAAGACGAGAATCGTGGAAGAGTTGCATAAAGCGTATAAACTTCGAATAGGAAATCATACATAAAAAATTCGCGTCTAACATCATACAATACAACTCAACTCTTACCTAGGATTATCTGATTGATGCACATCCAGATGGCTCTATAAGTTAGACGCGACATTTTTATGTATGCTTTCCTATTCGAAGTTTATACGCTTTATGCAACTCTTCCATGATTCTCGTCTTGCTGGTTAGTAAAATTTCCAGTTTTTGTTATTTTGATCATTTTTATGTTGTCTGGGATTCGGTCATTTTTTCCCCACGGGTATGATCGATTGTTGTTTCGGACGTGCAGTGTCTCTGGGAGCGTTTTCATGAAGTCAAAGTTAGCTTCTAACCAGGAAATAGGGGTCGCAATCCCCCTTGACCTTTCTGCAACCCTGTAAACACAATCATTCCACCTATATATTTTATTTTTTCATTTTAAATCTTATATATATATATATATATATATATATATATATATATATATATATATGTATATATATATGTATATATTTCTTCTTCCAGAAAGTTCTCGTGCATCCACCCACCCTCCTGGTCTACACACCCTCCTGGTATGTAGATTTGCTGACGCCCCTCGTAATCCGCTATCAATTCGACTAATTTTCCGTGTTCAACCAATTAATTAATATTTTAGATATCTGGCAATATAGTGATTATCGTATTTTTCGCTTTAGGGGAAAGTGCGGGCAATTTGATCCATGCAGTTTTCGGATCGAAGCACCAGCTAATTCGTTCTAGTCTCTAAATACACTCTTTTGAAAAAAAAAAAAATCTCGAAATTCTGCATCCAAATTTTTTATACCAAGTATGCAAATGATTAAATTTACAAGGCCAGTGAGTGTAAACTTCGGCCATAGTGAGCGTTTCTACTGCGCAACTATCATCCTATAAAACAGGTTAAAAATGTGGACTGTTTATCTTTGCTCGTTATCAGCGTTGCAGTTCCGTGGAGACAGAACGAATAATACCGTTGCGACGTTGCTGAAGACCTTATAAGCAATTAGAGAAGTTCCATAGTTGCCCTATATTCGGAATGCGTGAAACTGGCTGGTCATACCGAGCAATAGGCTGCCACCTGCACCGAACGGACAAGGCTGTGCAAAGGTGCTGGCAGCAGTGGTTGTTGCAAGGAAATCATCGGCGGAATGAAGGCTCTGGATGTCTAAGGTGCACGAATGTACAAGGGTACAAGGCCAGTGAGTGTAAACTTCGGCCATAGTGCGCGTTTCAGCAGCGCAACTATCATCCTATAAAGCAGGTTAAAAATGTGGAATGTTTATCTTTGCTCGTTATCAGCGTTGCAGTTCCGTGGAGACACAACCAATAATGCCGTTGCGACTTTGCTGAACACCTTATAAGCAATTAGACGAGTTCTATAGTGGCCTTATAGTCGAAATGCGTGAAACTGGCTAGTCATACCGAGCAATAGGCCTCCACCTACACCGAACGGACACGGCTGTCCAAAGGTGCTGGCAGCAGTGGTTGTTGCAAGGAAATCATCGGCGGAATGAAGGCTCTGGAAGGCCAAGGTGCACGAATGCGAGGCAAGATCGGATGATTGTGCGACAGGTTCGAACTGGCCCAACGACATCATTGTGCGCCATCCAACCTGCTACAGCCTCTTCCATACCACCTGTGGTACCCTCCACCATCTCACGGCTTTTAAGACATCTGCCCATAACCCCACAATATTGACAAAGTCGTTTGGAGTGGTGTCGTAGCCGAGCATCATGACTGCCAGCAGACTGTCATTGCATAGTGTTCAGAGATGAATCACGCTTCAGTCTTTTAGCAGATGACCATCGGGTACGTGCGTGGAGGCGCCAGGGCCAGCGGTCCCAATCAGCCATTGTTTTGCCCAGACACACAGCCATTACCCCTGGTATGACGGTGTGGGGTGGTATCTCTTACGACAGCAGGTCGCCCCTAGTCATCCTGCGCACAACTTTAACAGCTCAGCGTTATGTTGATGAAATCCTGCGTCCGTTCGCGTTACCCTTCATACACGTCATTCTGGAGCCATTTTCCAACTAGATAATACCACGCCACATACGTCTCGCATATCTGTGGACTGTGTTCGCGCTTTTGATACTGCTCCTTGGCCAGCAAGGCCACCAGACCTTTCGCCAATCGAGCATGTACGGGGCATTCTAAGCTGCCAAATTCAGGCACAAAATGCAGCCAAATGCAGCAGATCTGGGGCAACAACTGAGGAATGCCTGGCATAATGTGTCGCAGGATGACATTAAGAAACTTTATCACTCCTTACATAGACGTATATAAGCATGCATTGCCGCCAAGAGGGTTTCACCAATTACTGATTTGAAAATTGAATGTGCAATTGCTAACCATTTATGGGTCCTGTGGCTTTGATTTTGTAATCATTTCATTACCTGTGTAGGATATGTACGCATATTTAATTTCAATAAAAACAGTCACTTTCTTCATTGTGCTTCGTTTTTTTTTTTGGCAAAAGAGTGTATAAACACTCATCCACTAAAGGGACTGGGCAATTTGCACTCTCATCTCATCCAGGTGGTCATACAAGGCCCAGCTGACGACCAGCTGTCGTAAAAGCGGACACAAGGGTCACTTGATACCATTTATGTCATAAAACAAAAGACAGATTAAAAATTGAAGAAACAAAGCACTGTATATCACTGCACCATCAAGGCATCTTCATAATGAACAGACGAGCCGAACGAAGCCAAAACAAGCCAACAAGTTTAGTTAAATTCCAACAGAGGCTCATTATCTGGCTGTTCTCCATCTAAAGTCAACTCGATCTTCATACAAATAACTGAAGACCTGGTTACGATCTTTAAAATATACGAAAGACCAAACTTCGGCCATAAATCATAATATAAACAGTCAAAGATTACGACAATTTATATTACATACACCAATTAATTATTTATATTATTTACAAATTGCACTTTATAAGAATGCATCCAGTATTTTACTATTGTACAGAAATCAATTATGATATTTGAATATTTAATTAAATCTTTAAAGTTTAGCATAGTATAATTTAAAAGATAGTGTATTTTGCGAAAGTAACATATCTTCATGATTGTTATACATACAAACATTGGATTTACCAAATCGTTTGGCTTTGTTGTATCGGAAACACACAGTGTTCAAACATAAGTTTATTTCAGTAACAACCCAATTCAATTTTCATTCAATCTACCTCAGCTTGCAAGTTAAACAAAAAATCAAAAATTTTGAAAATTCGAATTAGAGGTGGTTATACAATGGAATTTTTAAACTACCTACAACAATGTGCCGCTTATAAACAATAAAACCCAATTTAATACCATTTCGCTGTAAAACAATTTAAACTGGTTATCAACAACTTTGTTCATGTATTACAAGTTGAGTCACATTGAACGACCACTAGCCGCTTAGAACACGCGAAGCGCGTCTTTCATTTAAGAAAATACAATGCACTCACATTCACATGCGATAAACAGAGACACATATACAATAAACAGACCTCTTGAATCTTTTTGTAAGCCTTGTGAATGGAATCGACAAAAAGGGGATTATTTTTGCATTTTCTTCTAAATGTTGGTTGAAAGACCATAAATGATTCTGTAGTAATAAACTTCACAAAAAGCTCGATTGGGACGTTTCTTTAACTTTTCTACAACGGAAAAATGAACTAGTGTTAGTGCGTTATGGTCCAATTCCTGCTCATGCGTAATTTGAAATTCGAGTTTATTTTTTGAATACTACATACTGCATTTTCTTATAGTCAGTTTGTGTAAATACGCAGAAATCAATCTCGTCATTTTGAGAAACACTGTATGTATTCGAATTCGAATTCGAGGGAAATTCGAATATACTCTAATTTCCTGAATTACGTAATCAATTTCACTGAATTAGCTTCAATAAGGCTGAGTTTAGGGTATATTCTAATAAAAGTTTTACTGTCCTTTTACCAACCGTGTTACAAATAGAATTAAAATACATGTTTTTTACATGTATATAAGGATTGCCTTATAATTCAATATCGAACACATTTATATATATTTTACACAGTATTGTTAAACTTAATTAAGAACAACTTATAGTTAAGCTTATATCAATCACACTTCGTGCATCATTAATTGTGCTGTAGTACTTTTTCCGGAGCGATTGATAGTATATAATTTAAGTATATACTGCTAGTACATAATAGACATAAGGGTAGATGTGCATATCTATTCTTTAATCATCTGTTCTGAAAACATTAATTTTAATTTTATTGATATCTACAAAGGAAAATATTGCAGTATTTTCAAGGATATCTAGCCTATTTTCAAGATTACAGTACACGTAAATGGACACACATGTAATCCCCTATTTGCTGCATCAGGCAATTAGAGTCATTTCTTAAAGAGAGACATAGAGGAAAAATAAACAAAACATGTTCAGGAGGTCTTAAAATATATTTTGAACCCAAAATATCGAATTCGACAATTTTTGTGAAAACAATACTTTCCTTATGCAATATTACATAGTATGAGAACGTAAAAGTAATCGAGGAGTAACATTTGGAGAGGTAGTAATACGAAACGACAAACAGACAGACATAATTAAAAATCTGATGTTGGCAGCACATGGCACTCCCTGCAGACATATATTCACATTATCTTTATTTTAATTAAATTTAAGTCACTTTTAATTCAATTTTCGTTCTCATTTAGTAACTGGATTAGATTGGACTTACTTGCAAAGGTGGCGTAGAAAAAATATGAAAAAACTATAATATCTCGATATTAACTAGCCCTAGTGTAATGGGATTGGTCTTATTTTTTCCTTCGTTAAAAATTACGTATAAAACAAGCATTTAATGAATATATTTGAGCATACGTAGTTTTTATTTTAGATTCTGACGATTTTTCGGGCCATTTTGGAAAAAAAAAGGAATGTTAATTTTTTCCGAATCATACCAAAATCTACGCAGAACTAGGTTGATCCACAAGCGACTTATCTACCGAATTTTTTGAAGTTCGGTCTATTAGTTTTTCAGCTAGTGTGGATACAGGCTTTTGTGGGTCATTTCGCAAAAAAAGGCGGGTTCTTTTATCCCGAATCGTACCCAAAACTAATCAGTACCAGGTTCGTCCACAAGTGATTTATCTACCAAATTTTATGAAATTTGGTCAATTAGTTTTTTAGTTAAGAGTGGATACAAAGTCTGCACAGACAGACGGACACACACACACAGACATCACGTTAAAAATAGTTTTTTTCGTTTTCTAGAGGCTTCGAAACGTATAGATCCGTCGAAAACTCGAGTTGCGATTTTCGACATGATTCCAGTACTTTCCCTATGCATTACCATGTATTGCAGGGAAAGTAAAAATAATTTATTTATATTTAGGGATGTTCAAAATGTGTAGATCCACCCAGATCCAAATGTCTGATTTATAGTCTCATGACAATTCTTTACATATAACATTTAACTGTGTATGTAGGAAAAGTCTCAATTGCTTTCGAGATATTTAAGATATTCACAAATTAGTTTTCATTAATTTAAAACACAAAATAATTATTGAACTAATGTTCTTTTCGTTTGTAATTTCAGCATCATAACAGCAAAAGTAACCTTCTAATATCAAACTACATTTAAACCCAATTTCTATCGAAAATCGTTTGCATTTATGTTTGACTATTCCAATTGTCAGCTAAGAATCAGTAATTTTAAGCAAACATGTCTTGTAAGAATTTTTATCGCCTTATGCAGTCAAAAGCTGAACACATTTCTGAGTTATTGCCAGTATTCATCCTGGTCTTCAACACGAACGTTCGAAAATGTCCTGCTTGTGCGATGCAAGCTGTTGCTGTCGTTCATTATTATTTCATAATTGTCGGAAAATGTCACTCTAATTAAATAAAACCACAAAACTCTTCGAAATTAATCAATTAGTTCGGTATGTATTGCAAAAGGTTGACATCTGCTGTATGTTCACGTAAAAGGAGATGCAAGACATCACAGAAAATAATATAGGGTAATGAGATGTAATTGAATAATTGGAAAACGTCGTAGAATGTACTAATTTTTATTTGGTTTCATAAAGACCATTAATTACAGGAAAAATTGTATTGATTTGCAGCTTGAAAAATATGACATTTTCGATTTTCTCACAATACTAACATAGTATATGTAAATATTGTTGCTAAAGATATTGTTACTATAAGTATTGTTGTTGTATATATGAAAATATTGTTGTATATCCTCTGGAATCGTGTGTGTATTCTTAGTATACAATAATGAGTTCAAATTTTAAGGGTTTTTTAAAAGCTGATGACAAGCATGTGTAAACAAGAACAATGTAGAGCGAATACTTCTATAACAATCTAAATAACTGTCAGATGTAATCAGAACTGTAATCAGTAAATAACTGTCAGATACAATAAAACAGCAATTAAATGCCCATCTAAATGAAAAATAGCCGATACTATTTTCGAAACATTGAAGTATCTCAAAATTCCATTTACCTCGTATCACGTCAACTATACTCCAACTGAACGGTGACTTCTTTTATATACTTTGCGTAGAAATTTCCAGAAACGACTTGTATCGCCAAGAATATTCGATATTTCAAGAAAGTTCTAGTATATAAAAAAGCGTCAAAATTCACAAAGTTGGTGACAAATCACCAAATATGGCAAACTTGCCGCAATTGTCAGAGTTCGGCAACCCTGCGTTCTTGTAATAGGAATGGCTGCACTTAAAGGTCCTTGTTCCTTCTAGAGACTCAAAGAGCCTTCAGTGAATGCATTTTACCTGTCCGTAACAATATGTAACTATTATGGCAGTCCAAAATACAACGCTTGAATTTAGATTGATCTACATGTTTTGGACGCAGTTAGCCAAACTGTATACGGATTCAGGTGCCTCTTTTAACATCACACGCGGAAATTGGGTGGCTTTCGAAGCGATCGCCAAATGTATCACGTGACGCACGTAGTCTCTTGCGTCACGTGATACATTACGTGATCCACGTAATGTATCACGTATATGTATCAATAACCGAAATAACCTTGTATAACGTGATACATCGCGTGATACAAGGTTATTTCGGAGCAAGTCGGTGGAAGAGGGTGGTGCAAAAAATCTGAATGAATGATGGAGAGCGTCAAATAACTTGGGATTTGATTAATTTAATGCATTAAAGACTTCGCATTTACGTTCAAGTTATAACTGAATAATGCGTTAGAGTTATAGCTAAGGCAATGGATTGATTTTTACTTTCATACATATAGGCGAAAATTTGAATTCCAGTTTTTGTCGGGAGAGCACGTTTCAAGCAACCTTGACCACGAATCAGACGTTTTTAAAGTCATGCATTTATGTGTTTGGTGTGTGTGCGTGCGAGTGTGTGTGTGCATATGTGAGTGCATGAGTGTGCATGTGTGAGCGCGTGTGTGTGTCAGTGAGTCTTTGGAGATAATATCTCACGAAACGAATGAAGCGATTCGAACGAAATTTGGTACATAATTACAATTGGGGAAAACCGGAAGTCTGTTGCTTAATATTAGAACATGTATTAGCAAAATAAGATTTCTTTTAACAAAATGCTAAAAAAACTAGCATAGTTTGAACCTTTATTTGAAACTTGCAACTCCTTCAAGGAAACAATAACAATTTATAGTTTGCGATTATGAAGACTTCCTAAATTGTCAATATATATATATATATATATATATATATTTATATATATATATATATATATATATATATATATATATATATATATATATATATATATATATATATATATATATATATATATATATATATATATGTGTGTGTGTGTGTATAAATATAAAAAATATAAGTAGTATGTAAAAAATTGGAAAAAATAAGGAAGGCTTATCGAGAAGCTTACTTAATGGCGGTAAGGGGCTGTGACCTTACACCCCAGTTGTCTCCATGCATGTCATAATAACCATGCATGTCATAAAATACCTGTAAATTTTACTATCTATGGCAAAAGAAAAAGTTTTAATATACCTATCACCGGTCCGATAAATTGGAATTCCAATCTTCACTTGAATATCTTTAGGAATGTATTCTGGGGGGGGGGGGGGGGGGATTAGCTAGAATACAGAGAATCATTAACAATGACGACATCCGTATTGATTTCGATAGGGCATTTCTACAACAAGCATTTCTACAGCAATACCCCATTCCTTTTATGCAACATTATATTAATAATTTCTATGTTAATAATAATGAATATTGTACAAAGTTAAAATCATTTTTATCTCAATTTGGTCGATGAAGGTTCGCATACTATGAATAACAGGACCGCAGAACGATAACACGCAGACATAAAAATGTTATAGTAGTCTGAAGGACTAGTATGCCATCCAGTATTGGACTGCACCTTATCATTGGACTTTTCTTTTTCAACGGTCTTGTGATGATTGTTATTGTCACTCCGGAGGTTGGCTTCAGCCAGGGCTGGCGTACAGGAGTGCAATGCCGCAGCAATTATGACATGCATGTTGACAACTGGGGTGTAAGGTCACAACCCCTTACCGCCATTAAGTAAGCTTCTCACTTAGCCTTCCTTCTTTTTTCCAATTTTTACATACTATTTATACTTTTTATATTTATATCGTGTAAGGTATTTGTAGCTGCTTTGCGCATAAATGCTATAACACTTCAATATCTTTAATAATTTCCACTTTCTATTTTATGTATATTATATATATATATATATATATATATTATATGCTAGCCGCCTTTGGCGACCAGCCTGTTCGCTACCCTTGAAAATTCTGACCGTGGCAAACTCGCTGGCGCGACCTACCAGCAAGGTGTAAGGTAATTATTTCGTCGGCCAGGAAGTGCCACACAATTTAGACCGGAACCTAGTGGGGGAGACATCTACAGGGACCGTGCCCTCCTTCCCCTACCACCTTCCACTACCCACATGTTTAACGGGATGGTACTCCGCGTGAACACGGCGATAGTTTTGGCAGCAGCGGGAATTAAATCCGGCCCTGCCGAGTGCAATTCCCGCGCGTTAACTAGTGGGCTACTGCGCCCTCCGCGACAATCTCCATAACTTTCTTTTTATTCAACCAATTTAGACCGGAACCCAGTGGGGGCGGCATCCACAGGGACCGGACCCTCCTTCCCCTACCACCATCCTCTCGGAAGGACATACGGACCCACATGTTTAACGTGATCGTACTCTGCGTGAACACGGTGACAGTTTTGCCAGTGGCTGGAATCTAACCCTGGCCTACCGAGTGCAATTCCCGCGCGCTAATTTAAATTTTATAATGACCATATGCTAAGCCCTTAATTCCATCGTTTCATCATTTAAAATACCCATAAATTAAAATATATATTTAAAATATCCATTTAAAATCCATATCGTTCCATCATTTAAAGTATAAATATAATAATTTCACCCGATGTATACGATACATCACCACAATTCAATCATTTAAATTTTATAATGACCATATGTTAAGCTCTTAATTCCATCATTTAGTTTAGAATAACCCGATGCACAATCTCCATAGGACCCATGCAAATATCTTCGAATGTACCACCAAACATCCGTGCGCAAACCGTCGCTATAGAAACGCCGTGCATTTGCGCGCGCATGTGGGAAGTGGGAAGTCGCTGTTTTCTTTCGTCAAAATTGAAAATCTTCAAGAAATTGAAAATCATTAGTTCATTTAAGTCAGGATCCTGCGGCTATTTATAATTATTTCTTGCTCAGATTGGGTTTGTAAGAAAGCCTGATGTTTGTACCTTTCTAAAAATGTAAATTATTAGTCGAAAATTTCGCTACTTTTTCGGATGCGAGGATTTAACCCCTTGCCTGTGGAGGATATTTCAGGAAAGTGGGTCAAAAATGGAAAAATTTTTCACGCTCTTTACGTTTATATCCCGCTTAATCAAGCTACTGATCCCGCCTACTTCAAAAAAAAATGCGGACAAGTATCGTCATCTGTTGGAAAAACAATAAACTATATTGTAAAACATTGGGAAGGCAAAACGAACTCAAATCGGCATCAACGGAATAGAAACACTCATTTTTTGCTTGCCCGAAGTCAGTTCGGGCATTCCAAATTTGGCGCAAAAGGGTTGCCCGAACTGGATTCGGGCGGCACAGGCAAGGGGTTAAACACGAAAGTTCGTTTTTTTGAACCGAAAAAGACATTTGTTTTAAAATCTTTAAAAAATATTAGAATTTGTCCCTGAGATTTGAAATTGATATATTTTTAATCGCAATTGTCTGCTCTTTCCTGTCGTCTGATTTGTTTTTTTTTCTACGACCTCTGGATCGTGGAGAGAAAAGGTGAAAAAGGGAAAAAAACGGTCGAAATCGTATAAAACATTAAATAACAACAAAAAAAATTTCAAATTTTAAAAATCTGTTTTGACATGCCCCTTCCCCCCCCCCCCCCCGGTCTCCAATTGTAAAATTTCGTAACTCTCCGACGCGCGGTCGCTGAACCTATAGTGTATAAGACAGACGCAGAGACATTGCCTTTTATTATTTAAGATATATATATATGTATATATACTATATTATATGTATTACATATATAATTATTTATATATATATATATATATATCACAAAAAACATCCATAAATGTTAAATTAGTGAAATGTTACATTCTACGGCATAGATATACCTTTAAATCGGTATACAAGAATTAAAGTTTATTTAGTCCTTCAGATCCATAATTGTTATATTAGATACATTTGTGTGACGGATAAAACTGAGTGTAAATGCATATTGCTCACAACTTACTTAAAACTGTAAGTCACAGACAATTTATCTCATGTGTGTGCAAAAAATAATAATATAATTTTACTCTAAATAATTTTGAAATGCAGATTTTGGTGGGAAAATTTTATAATTTGCCATTGTTTTTAACGAATTTTTTTAAACATCTGTTTCGTAGGATTTAGATATTTAAAAAGATATAGTGACTAATATGGATGCAGCATAAAATTACGGAGGAGGTAGGGTTCATGAAGGATTTCCACTTGTTCCGGAGAGAGATGCCATTTCCTATTCAAAAATTTATATTTTCATTTCAACATCTGTTTTTCAGACTTAGCTTTATGTACAGCTTAGATGAAGACTGATATAGATTGAACATTAAATTCCGAAGGGGTTGGTAGTGTTCACTAAGGATTTCCTGGTCTGAATATGTAACTTCTGGTTTTTCCAATAATTCATATGACTGTATGAAATAAGTGTGCCCAAAAGTATAGAAATACTTAATAGTTATTTCGAAATTGAAGTGTACACATCACTTTCCATTGCATAAAGGCTCTTTCATACTTTTATAATTTTTTGTATTAAAAATTTCAATTTTGCCAAACTTAGACGTAAAAATAAATGTAAAATATATTACTAATTTGAATGGACGATTACACGTAAGTAAGTTGCTGGAAATGTAATTGGCCAGATAATTTTTAAATGCAAAATGCAATTAATTTTGTTATTTGTTTACCATATTTAAATTAGGATTTTTTTTATTTATTTTCCAATAACATTTAAAATCATTTTATTTAATAATAAAATATTTAAAATTAAAATAATTTAAATATATAAAAGCATTAAAATTTTACCCTTTTTTAAATTTTTAAGAAATTTTACTTGAAACTATCACGTAGCAGAACCCCAAGGGTTCCGCAAAACACATCTTGAAAAACGCTGCATTATCATCTGTGTGTCGGAAAAGCAACATTGCTCCCACAAACTGAAAAATGTCAAGCAAATTTCCTTAAAATGTTACAAATTTTGCATTTTTAAAATGACAAATATTTCCTTCTTTCAAATAATCTTCAAATTTACGGATTCTTGTACTATATAAGAATTGAATAATATACGGATTCTACACATATATTTACTACGAAATATCTCATAGAATCGTTTTATTCAAATAATGAATGATATGTATGTGTGTCGAACATTTCTTTAACTAATTTCAAACAATCTGCATGCAGTACACAAAGTTCTTTAATACATGTATTTTAATAGTATTACTTGAAAACCACATTAGTCGGATTGTTATTTGATGTATAAATGATCAAACCAGTATTTGAAATACTATTGTATACTTTGATAAGTTTCCTAACATCTTCCCTAATAACCTGATACAAATAATCTTCTAAACAATCTTCTAGATAATCTGTTACAAATAATAATCTTCTAAATAATCTGATACAAATTTATCTAACGACATTCTCATACGCAAACTGATATGCAATCAAATTATGAACAATATTCTTTATTAAACAATTATTCTTTTCCTCCAATTGCAGGTGTTGCCAGAATGAACCAGAACTGGCGATAAAACGATGTTTGGCGTGTGGCTTGAGATATTACTTCTGAATGTTCTGAATTGGCATACGTTTTGCCTTATCGCGTTTTGGACACCCTTAAATACAAATGGACATCTTTTACAATCGTGATATTTTTAGATCAAATTGATAATATTCGAATGAAATTTGGTATATGTTTATTTTAATCAGAGATCGACAGATTCATTTATAGTTGATTGATTAAAATTGATTGATTTAAGCCGTTAAATTACAGGAAAATGGATAGCATTGTGTGAAAGTAGAGGGAGAAATAAATAGACAAATCCTTGTGAAGGGAAACAGGAAAGATGGCAAAATATTGAAAATGGTAACTAAATAAGAGTGAAAAGAATGAAAGCATAAATTGTGAAAATAGGGTTAATGTATAATAAAGTAGAGCATTGGAAATGAAGTATAAGGTCATAAAGCTTAAGAAGCATAAAAGTAGGTCTGAGTTTCGATTTCAGTGGCTGATATCTGCCACTAGCGAATTCTAGCTTTGGGTGTTCTTGATATGTTAGAAAATCGCATCTGCCACGTTGCAATTATTTATTAGCATCTTTTAAGTCACCGATGTTTTTGACCTGGAGAAGAGGTCTCAAGCGTCCACGAAATAGTTGTAATTACCTCATTTTCCTATACTTAATATCTGCAAGGAAGTATAAGAAAGTTATTTTCTTACAGGCGGTAATCCTATTTATTTCGAAGTTTAGTTTAAGTTTCAAAATATAATAATTATTGAACAAATAAATTTAAATATAAAATATTTATTGAACAAATCTTTCCGGCTGGAATTTTTGCCTCATAATAGCCTTGCAGACTATCCTTCAATTTAGATATCCTGTAATTCAATTATCCTTTTAGTACACCACCTTTATCGAAAATTATTTACAGTGATGTTTGATTATTTGAATTGTCATTTAAGAATCAGTAATTTGAAACAAGAGTGCCTTGTTGGAATTTTTATTGCCTTATGCAGTCAAATGCTGAACATATTTCTGAGTAATTGCTAACAATCAACTTGGTCTTCAGCACATTCGTACAAAAATGTCCAGCTTGTGCAGTGCAAGCTGTTGCTGTCGTTCATTGTTATTGTAAAATTGTTGGAAATTGTCACTCTAATTAAATCAAACCACAAAAGTCTTCGAATACTTCAGAAGGTATTGCAAAAGTTTAATATGTGCTGCATGTTTATGCGAAAGAGGTGCAAAATATCACAAAAAGTAATGTGGAATGATGAGATATAATTCAATAATTGAAAACTGTCTCAGTATCCAATAGTATATAGTTTGGTTTTTTAACGAATAATATTTACAGGAATGTAAGTAAGTATTTTTAAATTGAAAGATATATTTTTGCTTTCCCGATAATACATAGTATATGTAAAAGGAAAACTATCGTGATGTCAAATTTGAATTTCAGGAAATTATGAGCAACTAATTATGAAGACGACACCACATGCAGATTAGATGCAAATTTATTTATAGTAGACATTATTTCTACTCTGTTACTCTTGGTTTGACTGAACGATTCCTCGAGAAGCCGCCACAAAGAAAGGTATTCATATTTTTATTTTTGTGCATACGTAAAGTGTTCAAAATGTAGTAGAGTGACACTGAAACTAGTTAAGGTTTTGCATCCTTGATATGGTGTTTTTTTTTTTTATCAGTGTGATTCAAATCTTTGAGGTCCTGGCTAACCAAGGTCCATTAAGCATATCAACATGCAATTTGGCTTGTAGTTGTATTTTGTGGTGCATTGCAATTTTTATGATTTTTTGCCTTATCGGTCAGCCCGTCCTGTGCTTGTCACAGCAATGTACTAGTTTTAGGAGAATAACTCGAAAACTAGGGCATCTGGAAAGTTCAAATTTGGTATGACGTTGACTTTCATGCATTCGAATTATATACATTTTTCAACAATTTAAGTTGCATATGAATAACAAGAAATATCAATCATGCGTAAAGCATTAATTACGAAAAACTTTCCAACTTTAATTCAATATTATTTAAACATCTCTAAAATGCGACACATTCCTCGGTCATATTTTTTTAAATTATCACAATACTTCATTAATTTATTATATTTGAAAACTTAAAACTTCATCGAAAAAAATGAACTTTATTCAAATGACGGCATTGAAATATAAATTGCCTGATTTAAACATCTTTAAAATGCGATAAATTCCTCGGTAATATTTTTTAAGTTATTATAATACTGCAATAAATTATTATATTTGAAAACTTCATTGAAAGCAAATAGACTGTATTCAATGACGTCATCGAAATATAAATCGCCTCTATATAAAAGCAGCATTTTATTCGTAAACTTTTATAAATTCATTTCATTCATCAGAATACTATAATAATTTATTTTAAAAACTTAAAACCATGGAGATACAAGTAATTTAACTCTATGCTTAAAACTTCATCGAAAAAATCGGCTGCTTCTCTGTGTAAAATCAATGAATGTTTAATTCATATCAGCTATATTGCAGACTCCATGAGCTAATTAAATATTGCGTTAAAGAAATGCAGCAATTCTTATACAACTCATTCTACATCTTTTGGTGTTTATATTCTCCATAAATGAAAATTAGGCTGCGTTGTAGAAATAATCAAAGTGTCATGATCATTTAAACACAAATATATTGTAATTGCATTGTTTCAGTATGTAGATGCACAAAATATAAGCAAAAACAAAGCGGTTTTAGGACGGATACAACACTCAATATGAATTTATGAGAACTTTAAAACTCACGATTTTGACATAAGATGGATGCCGTATTTTATTTCGAAGTGGGTCACGTGATTTCTTCATATAATGGTCACGTGATCTTTTCATATAAAGGGTGTAATTATTATTATAATTTTGATTTAAAAAGCTACTAAATATATTTTCGCTGCATTTTTATTTATATATTTTATGGGATAATTTGAATATTTCCTAAAATCTTCGAAGCAATTTGAGAGTTTTAAATTCGCTTAAAAAATGTTTGAAAAATTAGGTCCCATAGGGTTCAATGTATTTCGTTCTTTCAACCCGAGTTGAGTTCAAAACTAATTGGGTGATGTCATTTATTTATATTCTTATAGGTCCCACAGACCGTCCGAACAACTTACTAAAATTTCGTTTTGATAAATTCATTTTCACGGCAATTGTCGTGTTAACGGACAGACAGACAGAATGAACAAAGTTATAAACACTTTTCAGCTATGTTGTAAAATGTTAATAAAAGGTTGTACCTTAAAATCTGCGTTTTTTCCTTTTCCTTTTTTTATTTTTCAGATCAAGTACTTTTAAAATATTAACATTGTTTAAATATAAGTGCAATATATGTTTCTCTATCACATGACACTACGTATTAGGCATGTCTCAGTCACGTGACATAAAATGTCATTTCCATTTCAAATATTTTTTATCGAATTGATTTTCTTTACAGAATCTGCTGTTAGTTTTATAAAAATAATGATTTCAAAATGTTTATACATATTTCGCATAGACCTTATTGTTTGATAAAAAAATATTAACATATTTAAATTTTTGATAGCACATTCATGTTAAAATGTAGCAGAGTCGCGATCGCAGCGAATGCAACTTAAATAAATTCTGAGATTTCAGTACTTGTGTACCGGCCTATACGGCAGCCGAAGTAGTTATACGTAATGTTATACGTATGTATGGGCGCTATATTTAAGTAAACTTCAGTATTTTATTCCATTAAATTGTTATTGTTAGTTACTGTGTGTCAGTCAGCAAATTAAACCATACAAAACATTAAATTTGTTGCAATTTAGAATAAACAAATTAAAAAAACCTGATGTGGGCAACACATGACTTTCCTTATATAATGCAATGAATTTACTACTTTTACAGTTAAAAAAAATGTTATTCTTAAAGTAGATACTTATATTCTTTCCAAGATATTGAATTTTCTTCAGTTAGTCGTCATTTTCATTGATTTAGCGTCGTTTTTATTAATTTGGCGAGATTTTTATTAATTTGGCAACAATTAAAAATGTCGCCAAGTTGGCGACATTCCGCTAAATTCGTCGCCAAAATCTCGCCAAGCGTTATGGATGGAGAAATAAGTTATTTTGACAGCATATAAAGGATTATTGGTGTTCAAATACAAAAGTATTACTCAAAGTGTTTTTTTTCCGGAATGGAACGAGCTAGTTCCACGAGAATGATGTCACCAAATTTATGGCATGGTATTACATATGAAAAGTGAACATGTTTCTCAATAGGATTTTTTTTTTAATTTTATATGACCTTTTGATACCTTTTTCGAAAAATGTGCAATGTCTCGAGAACGGTTCATGTTAGCGTTCTAAAATTTATGTCAATCGTTTTCTAATGAAAAATTACATATGAAATGTCTATTTGCGTAAATTTATTAGCGGTTTGTATTTTTTGACGTTTTTTTCAAAATTTCACTCGAAAATTTAGGGGAGTTCTGAACATTCGATTCCGTATAAAAACAACAGGCTTCCAGTGTTTACGAATTATGATTTGTGTACTGAATTTCGTTCTAATCGGTCCATTCGTTCGTCAGTTATCCTCTCCACAGGCTCACTGACACACACACACACACATAATTTCACATACACACACATCACTTCAAAAATGTTTGATTCGTGATCAAGGATGCTTGAAACGTGCTCTCCCGTCGAAAACTCGAATTCGAATTTTCGGCCCCGTCACAATACTTTCCTTATACATTATGTACATAAGGAAAGTAACAAACAAATGCAACCTGTAGAGCAACGTTGATACGTGTTCAGAAATTATAGGCACATATTTTAATATATATAACAATTCCACTTCGTTTCAAATGTGGCTTTAATCCATTGGTTTTAAATTAACAGCTGTTAAAGGGAATTTGCCTTCAGATTGCCAACGGAATCCTCAAAAGCAAATTCTGCTAAGTTACTTTTAGTGATAGCTTCAAGGCAAATCCTATTCCGTTTCTTTAATTCCAAGAGTTAGTGATTGTTTATGACAACAATATTTTAAGTATTATTTCATATTTATCGAAGGCATCAATACTTTAAGTTGCGCTGTCTGTAACGCAGCTTATCGAAAATTCAAACTGATTTTCTAACAGATGACTTTAAACGCAATAGGGGTAAATTGAAAAACATTTTGCATTCTTGAAAAAAATTCCTAGTGACAATTACTGCATATTGTTGGAAATATAATGTTTCTAAGATAAACGTTTCTTTAAATGCTGTAAAAGTGGCTGAGCGGTCAATGTAAAGGTTTCCTCCTGCTCGCTCTGCTGCCGAGTTGTGGGTTTTTGTCCAACATGTGGGTATGGATGTTGTGTTGTTGGAAGTAGCCCCACTGGTTTCGCCCCACTGGTGCGCCGGACAAGGTCAAGCGACCTCTAAATGGTTCACGATACTGAAGTTAGATTGGCGAATTATCATTGTATTAAGTGCTACTGCAGGAAACAAAAAAAAATGATTTTACTTTCCTTATATACATAATGTATAAGGAAAGTATTGTGACTGGGTCGAAAATTCGATTTCGAGTTTTCGACGGGAGAGCACGTTTCAAGCATCTCTGATCACGAATCAAACATTTATGAAGCGATGTCTGTGTGTGTGTGTGTGTGAAAGTATGTGCGTGTGTGTGTGTTAGTGAGACTATGGAGATGATAACTGACGAACGAATGGACCGATTCGAACCAAATTTGGTACAAAAACCACAATCCGTAAACACTGGAAGCCTATTGTTTTTATATGCTATCGAATGTTCAGAACCCCCTTAAATTTTCGAATGAAATTTTGAAAAAATCGTCAACAAATTCAATATCTTGGAAATAATATTTGTATCTACTATAAGAAAAACCTATTTTTTTACTATAAAATTAGTAAATTCATTACATTATATAAGGAAAGTCATGTGTTGCCCACATCAGATTTTTGTAAATATACATGGGGGGGGGGGGCTGTAATTGCTGAGAATGTTGGTGCAATGGGCGAAACAATAAGCTTCAATAATTGTCCAATTCTACTTAAAATGCTAGTATCTTAGCAAAAGTTATTTCTTAGGGAAATGGAAATTTTCTTGATTTTCTAAACATATAGATCATTAAGCTATATAAAGGTTGATACGACCAATGTAAGTCAAAAAAGCTGTCATGTTAAAAGCTCTGCAGCACTGCTAAATACAACATCTATCGTATACAGGGTGTCCCAGAAACATTGACATCGGCTTTTATTGCTAAAATATTGATCTTAGACATATATAATAAATTACAAAGTTGCTTAAAAAATGGTACAGAATTTTATGAAATCGATTAAAATTTTCAATTGAATAAATTTTAAGAAATACAAAATTTATATTTTAATACGGCCCCCGTACAAAAACATTTCCAATGAGTAAAATGTGCCCCATACACTAATAAGGTGTTGTACAAAATTTCAGCATTTTATCATAAACAGTACCAGAGATATGAAAAGACAAAAATGCTGACTTAAACCACTCTTCGATGCATCGAAATGGGTTCTCAGAGGGGAAAAATCATGTCGTCAGATCGCGTTTCAGGCGTCATACACAAAAAAATGAAAGAAAACAATGGTTACATAAATAAATAATAATTTTGCTATTTATTGGTGCCAAAGCATCTACACAGTATAGAAATAATGGCTTTACACAAATGTTACAAATCTTGTTCAAAATGCTTTCCATCCATGCCAAAGGTCCATTAAAGATGAGAGGCAGATATTATTGCTTATGATGCCTTTCTGCGTTGCGTCATTTGCACTCTTGCTGTAAACATTTACATTTTAATTTCTGATTAATCCCTCACCAACTTTGTTTACACATATCTCTGGGATTTTTTATGATAAAATGCTGAAATTTTGTACATCACCTCATTAGAGTATGGTGCATATTTTACTCATTGGAAATATTTTTGTACGGGAACCGTATAAAAATTTAAATTTGGTATTTCTTCAGATTTAATCCCTTGAAAATTTTTATCGATTTTATAATATTTTGTACCTTTTTTACGCACCTTTGTAATTTATTATATATGTCTATGATCAATATTTAAGGAATGAAAGCCGAGGTCAATGTTTTTGGAACATTCTGTATATTAAATGTAGTGTTCTACAAATACAGATTCCACAATTGTACTGACAAACCTTCCTTTCAAGACAGGAATAGATATGGTAAGTTGGATAAAGAAAATAACAATATGGTAAGTTGGATAACAACAATAATTTGAAATTACATTTGTCCATTGGTATTTCGTACTTTAAGCGTGTTTACATATTGAGAATACTATATATATCTTCTGAAAAATTCTGTACACATCTAGTAGTTGATGCTTTCAACTTCCGCATTTGATAAGATTGGATTGTTTTTACAATAATGTTGTTCTTCGGTCAGTACCTGATGTAAAAATTAAATGCCAAACCATTATGGTCGCGTATGAATAAAGAAAGTTATTCATGAATATCAGGTAAACAAACGCACCTCCCATGGATTTGAAAGTAACATAATAAATCATTGGACCTTAATTGGGCCTTGCATTTACGAAAAAATATTTTTGGGAAAATTTGTGTTTGCGCACTCTCAGAAGAAAACAACTAATTTCTCTATTTTTTTTCTTTTTCAATTAATTTATAGCAAGAAAATATTTTACAGTGTACTTTCAAACTAACTTAACTAAGAACACAAATTGCAATCATTTTGTAGTGTAGAAACCACCATTAGTGAACAATGTGCGCTTGTTGGCATAGATCTGATCATAAGTGATCATCTCATGAGCCCTAAGAAGTCCCAAACCGGTCAGCAGATGCTGGCTGCTATACTGTTCGCATAATTTCAACTTACTAGTAGTAATTCATATTAGTGGGTTTTGTAATTACTGCAAACCCTGAACAGGCAACATGCCTTAGTAGATTTCAACAACAAATTAAAGTTGACAGCTAGAAAATACTTTTACCTTCACCATTTCATTTATGACAAGTGTATTCTTCTTAAGACCGAATTAATGTTTAAAGAAAATAAGAATGCATCACGGGAAAGGATATTTAAGTATTTATTACTCGAAAGTTATCAATAAAGCAAGTTTAATTGCAAAGAATGAGGTGGAAGCTGCATAATTAAAATCACTTCAATGCTTCGTAACACATATTTTTCTTCCTATTTATGGAAATTTTGAAAATAGAATTTAATTACCGCAAATATTTAAATAAGCTGCACTCACTTCATTGTAATTGCACTTCACTCTCTTAAATTCGAAAAATAATTTTCTGGAGATCAGAAATATTTGATGCGTACATGCTTTATGCTGATAGATGCATATTTGTGTTCATTACGACCGCTGAAGCAGTATGCCACTTTCATTTGATTTCTCACTATTTAAAACAACATTTTTCACTGGTGCAATGGAGTTGTCGAGTTCACTTCAAGTAAAGAAAAATTTAATTATCTCTGTAGCTCAATAGATTGAGAGTCATTTAGTCAACCACAAATCTCTGTTTGGATTTAACTTTAAAATAGTAATTATTTAAAATGTTGTTCAGAAATATAAACGCAGTTTAGTGGATAACTGATGTATTAATAATAACACTGAATAGCGATTATTTTGTGTGTATTTTATGTTAAACCAAGATAGCTTTATGTTGTTTGGTCTTCTGAATATGAACATTAAAACACCAGATTAACACCAGATTAACTAAATTAGTTTCACCACATTCGTATATGTATGTCCTATTATAATCACCACACAGGAGAGGTGTCTCTTGTAATATGTTTCTGGAGCATCTCTCATAAGTGTCACACAATAATTAACCTTTACGTTACGGCTCCAAGAATCAATTTTTTCAACTCCAGAACGGCAAAATGACTGAAAATTCCACCCCTCTAAATAAACACCTTCAATGACCTTGTCTTTTGTTCGTAACTCGTTCCCCCTACAGTCAGAATTTGAAGGAAGGGCTGCAGGCATTCTTCAAGGCACTCAACTGGGTACAATAGGCTCTCTCCTCCTTTCCCAGAAAAATGGGGGTGAAAAAGACTGGTACAGCAGTTGAACCAGCACCGTCCTAGAAGAAGAGATTTTCAGTGGTACAATTGTTGTACCGCCGTAATGAAAAGATTAAATAGCATCGCCGCATTCCGTTTGGTATATTTCTTCGAGGATACAAATGTCCTGATGAACCGTGTTCCTTTTACTGTGTTTGTTGCTGACAGAACATCAGTTTGCCAGAAATAAATCCAGATGAGAGTGGAAAAAGTGTTACCTCAATGACATGTTACACACTAGTTTCTCGTACTGTCTTTAGTGGCTCTTCAAGAAGGTTTCTGTAAGCAGTGTAGGTCCTCCATCCCTCTGAATTACTTCATCATCTCTCTTTTCGTATCTTAAGCTTATTAAGTAGAGATTATTCACAAATAGGAACTTAAAAGTGAACCACTTTTATCCACTTTTCAGTTCATATTCATGATCAGCATGTCTAAATTAGTGAAAAATAGCTACTTTTGTCTCAGTAGCATTTTTACTGTTATCCAGCCTAATCACCTAATCATAGTGGATACGTAAAAATAAGTGGAGCCTAATTTCAGTGGATCCCTGGACATTACGATTTATTGTAAGGACATAAATACACCGAGAGTTACTTTGAACGAGATGCAATCCTGCAAAAGAAACAGAACAAGATTTGCCTTACAGTTCAGAAATTGCCCTTTAAATATGAGGGAAAAATATGCAGTGCCGATTTAATGAATCGAAGGTAAAGTGGTTGGTTGATCAACAGTAGTTGAGCGTCTGTTTGTCAGCTGAAGATGATTATGTTCCCCGACAAGGTTAGAGATACTTACCATGTCTCTTATCAAGTTACTTACCAATTGGTCTTACCTCCGTTCTTGGCGTTATTTAAAGATTTATAATATCTTACCTTTTAAAATTTATGTCAAATATCTGGAATATGAGGACCCATTTGACTTTATCTTACAAATGTTTCTTATTGTTTAGAGATATTAGTAGTATATTCAATATACTACTAATATCTCTATACAATAAGAAACATTGTAAGATAAAGTACAAACAGATTCTAGTAATACGAACATGTTCCAGAAAATATCTTTATGAGCTAGTAATTAATTAAAAAAATTCCATGAAATTTTTAATACTTTGGTAAACATCACAGCATGATTACCAAGTAGTGCACTTAGATGCATTTAACTAATTTGTAACATTATATACAATTTTAAAGCCATGTACATACACAGCGTAATTTAAAAACAAATTTCCCTGAATATATTATACAAAGGTCATTGTTTTGGGAAAAATAGTTTTCAATATGAATTAATGCTACTAAAATCTTAATTTTCAATTAATTCGAGTTCGAATTAGACAAAAAAATCTATGCATTTCTGGTGTTTTACAATGTGTACTCATACATAACTTCTTGTAACGATGCGTACATTCCGGCGTAGAGTTATTGCGTCCAAACCTTATAGGCAAGCGAGAAGACACATACACACACATTCACAAGCACGCACACGCACGTACGCATACGCACGCACACCTACACAAACGGTACACACATATATACAAGTACCTTTTTCAGTGTTGGAAATGCGTTTTGAGATCTTACAACTTGATGTTAGTGAGGATTCTAATCACCATTTCTATGGTAAAATCACATTTCCTGATTTTTATTTATATCCTAAACTCTTAAACACCACTTTAAGAATCATGCTTTCGCTATCGACCAAATTTATGTACGGCTGTCAATTTTTCGAGTCATTTTCTTGTTCGTGGAACTCCATATTGTGGTAAATAGGTCTAATCGGCTAGGGGAATATAAGTAATCGATGCAATCTCAAAGGACGGGTTAGAATCAGTAAAACATTCAGCCTCATAAAATTTTTTTGGAGGATAGTACTAGAATATTAGGTTAAAATAGATTGAACTAGAATGCATGCATATGCTATATGTTTTGTTCTTTTAAGTTATCCAGTGTAGCGAGCTGTTTAAAAAAATAAGCTGAATTATAATTGTTGTGATCCTTTTCGTTAATCTTGGACGTTAGTTGAAGTGGAATTTTTATTTCAGTTGGATGCTTTTTTCAAATTGAAGTTAATTTATTCAGTTCTTTTTAATGTTATTGTTGTTTATAAATGCCGGTCGTTTAGATGCTAGTCCTTTAGATAGCGATCTCTCCAGTTTTTCTTTATTAATGAACTAAAAGTTACTAGTGACGTGCACTCGTTTAAATGTTTTCTAGACATAGGTTGCCCCCGGTCACATAAAGTATAATCCATTGAAGCAGCAAGTCCCATTCGATGGAAATGAGACCTGAGACAGTCGTGACCAGTCAAAAGTCTGAACCTGACAACTGCTTCTCGTCCAGGAACCCCTGCAATGACTGAAATGTTCCTAACTGAGGGCGTTTCATGACTTTCCTTTAAATGCCTCCAGAGATTCTGCTTCACTTATTTCTTGTTCAATAAGGTAGTTCTTGAATACGGTAGGTGAATTATGTATAGGTCTTACTCGGTAAAATAATTTCGAACCTTACAGATTCCATCAATATCCTGGATTACAAAGACTTTAGCGAAAATAATACATTTTGTATACAACAGTATTGGAAAATATATATATACTACATAGTGTACCGAGAACACGTATCAGAAATATATCACGCATGCGCTAGATTATTAGCAATATAACAATGCAATATAGTGTATATTTAGCAATGTAGTGTGTAATTAGCAATGTAGGGTAACGTATGTCTTCGCCAAAATCTCGAAATCGAAAAATTTCTGTAAAATAAAACTTTACCTACACTACAATGTGAGAAAATACAATAAAAAATATTTTGTGAATCAGTACAACAAATCTACATTCATTGTTATGTGCCCCGAGAACAAAGGACTATAAATATGTTCCGTGTCCCTAATGATGAATATTCAAACTCGTTAACCTCTTTTATCACTTGGAGCCTTGTCATACCGTTTATGTTCTATTTGCATAATTATGACAACAGATGTTGCAGCACTCTTATGCATTTCTCTGAATAAATTATCTACTTACATCGGTCCAAAGGATTCATTTAATAAGGATTGTGTTTTCGGACGTCTCTTAATGAATCTGTTGTTTAAGGATAATGCAAATACTTTGAGTGCAAGTATAATATTTCGACTTAATTATTATAGAAATAGAATTTCAGAGTATTTCCTTCAAAATGTTATTATTTATATATAATTATATGTTTTTATAGATATAGACGAATAAAACGTCCCTTTAAAACACTAAGCAGATTTCGATTATTTGATACCTTGAATATATATCTCTAGGCCTTAAATATTTTATTAAATAAATATTATTAATTAAATACTGGTAAATAAATTAATAAGGTGAAATAAAATAGATAAAGTATAATAAAACCACATTAATTTAGAAAACTATTATTTTTATTTTAAATTTTAATTATTTTACGGTAGCTTTTTATTTTAGGTACGATTAACTAGAATAATTAAATAATTATTAATGATTCTCACCTACTGCAGATTTGTATTTAGAAAATAAGAAAAACAGGGAATCGAACACGTTCAGTATCTATTCTGCTTTTGTTTTTGTCGCAATTTAAACCATATATGCTAAAAAGTCGCTCTGAAAAAAAATACTGTCGGCGACGCGATTAAATTCTGCAAAACAAATTTTTCGTTCAAACAAACATTTCCAATTCAAACATTTTCAATTCAATGTCAATTAAATTATTTTCAATTCAAACAAACTAAAATTTCGTATTCCATTTTATGGAGTTATCTGACTTTATTTCAATGCTTGTTAATCATGAAATTATAATCCAGGTTCTCGAATTTCATGATTTTACATTCGAGATCTCGAATTTGAATAATTTCTAGTATTCGAAATACTCGTGTATTCACGGGCAGTATTTTTCTATCTCAAATATTTAATCATATATCTTTGGGATACTAATCCAAACAGTATGATGCTTCGCATTGCTCTAATAAACACCTCGAACAAAATCTTACGAAATAAGGTTTTATTGAATTTAATATTTGGTTACAGCAGCATGTGCCCTGATCACCGATTGGATCTTACGGGGCATGCTGTTCAAATGGGGCCGGATATCGTCTGCAGTGATGTTGGTCCGCTCGTCCATCAATCTGGCCGACAATTCCGCTAATGACTGCGGATATGCAACACTCCAGTGAACAGCAATTTCCAAGGCGCCCCACATTTTTTCGATGGCGTTAAGGTCAGGCGAATTGGCGGGCCAAGTGAGGGGTGGGAGTTCAACCTCATGTTTTGTGAACCAGTCCTGAACACATCTGGCGCGATGCACGGTACAATTGTCATCTTGGTAGACAGGTTCGGTGAAAAGGTCCTCTCCACGCAGAAAGTCCACATAAGGGGCAACTTGTTCATCCAAGATGGGGATATAATCCACAGCCTTCATCTGATTGTTGACTTTCACCAATGGTCCAATGCCAGTCGCCGAAATACCCCCCCCCCCCAAAATATCACACTCCCACCCCCGAACTGCACTGATATCTGGAGACCGTTCGGATGATACGTCTTTCCGGACCTCTTAGTGACGCGGAACCATTGGCATAAAAGTAGAAGCTTGATTCGTCTGACCATACTACACGTCTCAATCATCCACAGTCCAGTGTCGATGTTCTTGAGCCCTTTGGAGTATCTTCTGTTTTGTGGCTGCTGTGATTCGAGGACGTCGCCAGGGTATACAAATAAATAATTCTATGCAATGCAACTCCAGGCGCAGGGTGCGGTCGGAAATAGACGGACCCGGTTCAGTATTAACCTGTGCCACCAATAAGTCCCTGGTTTGGAAGCGATTAGCGGTAGCCATGCGCCTCACTTGTCGACGACCACTCGGGGTTAATATCATCTTGCAGTCGGTATTGTATCGACGGGAACTATTTGTTCCGTACAAACGCCATCCCTTGTGCACTGTACTTACTGTAGATCATATAACATAACTGCTGGCATAAAATGAAGCTTGATTCGTCTGACCATACTACACGTCTCAATCATCCACAGTCTAGTGTCGATGTTCTTGAGCCCATTGATGTATCTTCTGTTTTGTGGCTGCTGTGATTCGAGGACGTCGCCAGAGTATACAGCTAAATAATTCCATGCAATGCAACTCCAGACGCAAGGTGCGGTCGGAAATAGACGGACCCGGTTCAGTATTAACCTGTGCCACCAATAAGTCCCTGGTTTGGAAGCGATTAGCGGTAGCCATGCGCCTCACTTGTCGACGACCACTCGGGGTTAATATCATCTTGCAGTCGGTATTGTATCGACGGGAACTATTTGTTCCGTACAAACGCCATCCCTTGTGCACTGTACTTACTGTAGATCATATAACACCGAAGAAAGTTGCAATCTCTGCAATTTTGTGGCCGTGTTCCCGGCCAAACACAATGGTCCCCTTTTGCCAGTCGGTGATGTCTTGCTTGAGGTCCATTTCCAACTTTACGAACGAACGAAGCACACTGGTCGTAAGGTTTCGTAACACGCTCGACTTTCCTCTACGACTTCCACTTCTTTTCTATTAGCATTCGCGAGCTGTGCTGCCTGACACGTGCTCATACAACGTATGCACGTGGTAAATGTTGATTTCGTAATATTTTGTACTAGGTGTTTATATATTTTATCGGATAAAAATCGATAAAGAATACTATATATGCACAAGAGATTGACACAAACTTTTGTCGATATGTAGGAGGACAATTGACTGAATAAGTCGGAACGACGATTGCCCGAATTTGCTGTCGATTTATTACAAGGCTGCATGCTCTATAGCTTACTGACATTAATGTGGATCTGTGCATATTGATACCCATATATTTATTTGTTCAGAGAATAGGTGTTATATAGGCAGACAATCCGATGAATTTTAGCAGGGGGAATTGTCTCGAGCATGACTGATTTCAGTTTCAACACTTTACAACATAGTTGAAAAGTGTTTATGACTTTGCTCATTCTGTCTGACTATCCGTACGCACACCTTCCGTAAAAATGAATTTATCAAAATGACATTTTAGCATGTTGTTGAGGCGGTTTGTTTGACATATGGGAATGAAAATGTATAATACCACCCAATTAGTTTTGGATTGAACCCGGATTGAAAAAATGAGATACACTGAACCCTATGGGACCTAATTTTTCAAACATATTTTAAGCTAAGTTAAAATTCACAAATTGTTTCGACAAATTCAGGAATTATTCAAATTATCCCATAAATTATATAAAAAAAATTCAGTAAAATATGTTCGGTAATTTTCTAAATAAAAATGAAAATAGTAACTACACCCATATTATATTATGAGATCACGTGAACCATTTCTAAAATACAATATGACATCCATATTTTTTCCCAGGGATAAAATCGGATTTTAAGTTCTTTTAAGTATATATTTAGTCTTGTACCCGTCCTAAAACAGTTTTATTTTTGCGTATTTTCTGTGGATTTATATTCGGTGCCAACGCAATTATAATATTTTCGAGCTTAAATGATCATCAAACTTTGCTTATTTCTACAACGAAGCCTCATTTCAATTTGTGCAGAATGTAAACAAGTGATTGTAAGATGAGTTGTATAAAAATTGCTGAGTTTTTAACGTAAAATTATTTAACTCTGGAGTTTGGAATAAAAGTGTATGAATGAAATATTCACTACTTTTTCATAGAGAACCAGGAGATTTATATTTCGATGACGTCACCTGAATAAAGTTAATTTCTTTCGATGAAGTTTTAAGTTTTCAAATATAATAAATTATTGTGGTAATGTGATAATTTAAAATATATCAGAGCTGAATGCATCGCATTGAAGATATATTTAAATGAAATTGCATTTCAGTTGGAAAATGTTTTATAATCTGCCTAATTTTTTATTGGTTGCTGGGCTGGTCGTCTAATCTTATATTAAAGAACCTTGGATTTTCATATAGAGATAATTAACCATTTATGGATTTTTTTGAATTGGCTCAAAAAATAATTATATGAATTGAATAGATGTATTTTATGACACCTAAAGATATTATCTCAAATCGTACTCAGTTGCATTAATGCAAAGAGCATGGTAAATTATGGACTCAGATTTACCATAATAAATACACTCGCTATCCATCTGGTTCGGTTTTCAACCCATTTGATACCATACGTCACGTTTTACCAGGCTCTCCTCAAACTTTTCAGAGATCTGAAATTAGGAATATTACTTAAAATAATAAAATATCTGCTGTATCAGGTATTTAATTTATGGTGCATCTAACTTAAAAATTTAGTGAAATTATGTTACACAAGGATAAACAAAATAAGCACAAAATAATTACATTGTATATCGTTCTTATGTAATGAGTTTATTATGAGTTAATGAATTTGATTTTTATGTGAAGAAGTTAGAATGAAGGAAAGATGTAGAAATAAACAATTTTATATAGGGTTACAAAGAAAGTGTTAAAGTACCCAATAACTTTCTAAGAAAGTGTCCATGAGTGCAAATGCTTGGTCTGTCTACAGAAAAGTGACCGTGCCTGATCGAACAAACGTGATTTCAGCGTCCCTGGGGGAGAATTAAAAAGGTTGAATAAAGAACTCGGCAACTAAATGGGATAGGCAAAAAATTACAAATTTCTAGAGAGTTGTCTAATCTGTAGAAATTGGCACCAGGCGCGAATGAAACTCATATATGAAAGGCAACAAATACCTGCTACAAAGTCAAATCATCAGGGCCTCTAACACGGTGACACCTAC
Source organism: Amaurobius ferox (assembly GCA_951213105.1). Taxonomy (NCBI): domain Eukaryota; kingdom Metazoa; phylum Arthropoda; class Arachnida; order Araneae; family Amaurobiidae; genus Amaurobius; species Amaurobius ferox. The sequence goes on from OX578153.1 coordinate 79,452,954, forward strand.
AATAATTGTCAAAGTAGGCGGCATATTCTTTCTCGAATTCCAATAATAACGGAAGATATTTTAACAAGCTAAGCATTGGAATAATGCGCATGTAAATGTTGTTTATTTTAAAATTAATAAATAGAACATCGATTCGCCAATAACCATATTGTGCCAATGCATTCGGTGACTGTTTCATTGCATATCTCTACTAATTGAACAATGCTCTAGAACAAGCTTGTCCAACACGTGACCCAGGACAGCTCTGAATGGGGGCCCAACGAAAAACCATACACGTACAAACTTTATGAGATTGCGACTAAAATACCATTACTAATACTAAAAATGCTATTTTAACATGCTATTAATTATAAGTGATAGATTTTTTAATGTAACACGTTCCTTAGCAATGAGAGATTCATAAAATTATTCTCAAATAATTATATTTGTTAAAAATTGCTGTCCATGCGAGTAGTTATTTCTCGAATAAATAGTTCACTAGATAAGTATATTCACTAGATAGTTCACCATTTATTATAGATTCACTAGATAGTTCACTTACAATAAATGGTTCACTAGAGCTATTTCGTCCTACTTTACCACGCAGTAGATATTTCTTTGTGTGCGCCATGGGTACGTTGGTACGGCTTTCAATGTGCAATTAGAAACAGCCGAGTAGGCACTGAAGAAAGGTGCAAACGTTACGTGTATTTCTGGCAATTTGTCGAGTAAAACGCAGTGACTATTCATAATATTTCTTCCTACCTACCTTTGTAAACGACGGGCATTTTTGGTTATTTAGAAGACATGTAAGTATTTTTATTTGATTACTAAGCCTTGCGTTCTATCCTTTAAGTCATTTATGGAATCAAGAACAAACTTTATGTCAGAACTTGACGATGAAAACTGGTTCACAGCTTTGGCACTTTTAGTAACTTGACAGTGCATTTAAATGAAATAAACATGCGTCTTCAAGGTGAAAACCAACTGATCAATCCAATGTTTCACACTATAACAACGTTCGAAATGAAACTAAAACTATGGCAGACTCAAATTAAGGTAAACAATTTTATGCATTTTAACATTTTGGCTGAACACGGTTCTGTGAACCACGAAAAATATGCAGCCTTTGCTTTTCGATTTAAATGTAGGAATTTGAGAATAGGTTTCAGGGAAAATGATTAATATTTTGGTATATTTGCTACTCCATTTCAATCGGCATGAGCATATTACCGGCCAATTTTCAAATGGAATGCATAGAGCTACAATCTGACATTCAACTAGAAGAAAAATTTGGTCATGTTACTTTACTGGACTCTTATAATATATATCTTCCCAGAGAAATATATCCATCATTTCACCTTCATGGCTTATTCATGTCATCGCTATTTGGAAGCACTTGCTTTTGTGAGCAACTATTTTCAAGGATTACACCCACGAAGAATAAAACTAAAACCAAAATATCTAATGACTACCTTGAGAACTCACTGAGAATTGCGACTACTTCTATCGAACCAAATATCGAAGCATTAGTGTCTCAAAATCAATCTCAAACATCTCAAATTCATGTTGGCGTCTTGTTTTTTACTTTTCTAATAAAAAAAATCTGATGTGGGCAACACATGACTTTCCTTATATAATGCAATGAATTTATTACTTTTACAGTAAAAAAATAGGTTTCTCTTATAGTAGATACTAATATTCTTTCCAAGATATTGAATTTTCGATAATTAGTCGTCATTTTCATTGATTTAGCATCATTTTTATCCATTTGGCGAGATTTTCGTAAATTTGGCAACATTTTAAAAAGTCGCCAAGTTGGCGACATTTCTCCAAATTCGTCGCCAAAATCTCGCCAAGCGTTATGGACGCAGAAATAAGTTGTTCTTACAGCAGATAAATGACTATTGGCGTTCAAATACAAAAGTATTACTCAGAGTATATTTTTTCATGAATGGAACGAGCTAGATCCACGAGAATGATGTCAGCCAACTTATCGCATGGTATTACATATGAAGAGAGAACATGTTTCTCAATAGGAAATATTTTTTTTTCATTTTATATGACTTTTTAATATTTTTTTTGAAAAATGTGCAATATCTCAAGAACGGTTCATGTTAGCGTTCTAAAATTTATGTCAATCGTTTTCTAATGAAAAATTACATAAGAAATGTCTATTTGCGTAACTTTATTAGTGGTTTTGATTTTTTGACGATTTTTTCAAAATTTTATTCGAAAATTTAGGGGGTTCTGAACATTCGATTACGTATAAAAACAATAGGCTTACAGTGTTTACGGATTGTGATTTTTGTATCAAATTTGGTTCGAATCGGTTCATTCGTTCGTCAGTTATCGTCTCCACAGACTCACTGACACACACACACACACATACTTTCGCACACACACACAGACATCACTTCAAAAATGTTTGATTCGTGATCAGGGATGCTTGAAACGTGTTCTCCCGTCGAAAACTCGATTTCGAATTTTCGACCCCGTCACAATACTTTCCTTATACATTATGTATATAAGGAAAGTAAAAATCAGGAATTTATAAAGTTTAAATTACTTAAACATGTTAGCTATATATTCTACGTTTTTTCGCTCATGATCTATCGTTTACGTTAGTGTATTTTATGCGTGGCCTAAAACAACTCGTCGTCTTACAATGTGGCCCAGGGAGGCTAAAAGGTTGGACACTCCAGATCTAAACCTTTGTAACTGACTTTATTCTGTCTCGCTTTATTGTCTAGATCGTTATCCTAACTACTTCAATTATCTGTTAGAGACTCCGCAATCACTTTTAACCGATCAGGCACTGTCACTTTTCTATATATAAACCTAAGGTGTATACGCATTGACCTTTCCTTACACAGTTTTTGGAGTGCTTAAGAACTTTTCGAGATACCCTTGCGTAGGGGTGTGACATCCTAGTGGTTAATGCGCAGGGATAGCAATCTAATGACCCGAGTTCGATTCCCTGCCATACACAAACTATCCTCGCGTTCATGCGGAACGTTAAATATGTGAGTTTGTAAATCCTTCTCATAGGTTCGTGGTAGAGAAGCAAGATGTGATTCTTGTGAATGCCCCCCTTCACTGGTTTCCGGTTTTAATTTTGGCGGCATTTTCTCTCTTCACTATGAACTAATCTTGGGGATTTACAAGCCATTTCATCTGTGGTGGAAATATTTTGTCCTTTAAGTTTCAATTGTGATGTAATATATATTTATATATTAATCTAAATCTAAGTATCAGTGTAAATTTAAGATTTGGGAAATATCCCTTACTGCACCAACTTGAATTTTAATTAATGAGAATTTGAAGTAGCAATCACCATAGATATCCCGTACACCCCTAGGTCAAGCTTGGTACTTTTAAGTGTATAGTATTTTGTGTTATTTTTAATGTCTGATAACTCGTGTATGTGTTTAAATAAATGTGTTAGTGGCCACAAATCTACTGGTTTTTTTAGTATATACGCAATGTACTTTGATTTATTCAGATCCCACTATACCATTTCCAGGGTCAACTGGGGAACACTATGGTGTTGTATTTATGTAAATTTTATCTTATCACACTTCCCTACCGTATAAAGAGATACCTTACACTTCGGGTACTCTGAGTCTAAGAAGAAGAAGAAGAAGAGAAAAGAGAAATTTCTATAAAATTATTTTTAATAAATTTTCATATGTGATAGATCGGAAAGAATAACTAGCATTACGCAGTTGAAGGTATATCAAATTCGGATCGTAATGAGAATAAAATCCAAGATGGATTTTTGAGATAAATTCGCATTTGCCAGAGATAAAAAGTAAAAAAGAAAGCAATTACTTATTTGTAAGGTTCTCCGAAAAGGACTATGTAATTTTAGAAGTGATATTAGAAAATTTTAGAAGGTTTATTAGGAAAATACTAATTAAGAACGGGCATTTTCATGTTTATTACAAGAGTGGAATAGAAGACATTTCGCTAATTAAACAAAATGAAAGTGTTGATGCTTTCTTTATCAAAAGTACTCTGGAGGTTTCGGAAATAAAATGTGAAACTTCGTGTGTATGAAATTTACACAAGAATGAAATTTCATAATCACACACACACACACACACACACACACATATATATATATATATATATATATATATATATATATATATATATATATATATATGTAAAAATAAATTATTAAATCCAAAGTTAGATTGTATGTAGTAACTCATAATACACTATTCCAAAATTTTCTACAAATACAAAGAAATTAAGACAAAAAGAGGAAATAATAAAGCATAATGCAAGTCATAAGGACAAAGACAATCAACAAATTTCAAAAATGAGGAATGCAAATAAGAAAACAAAAAAATCAAGCAAAAAAGCTTGCACATGGAGGAGATTTAGGCTTACGAGATTAGGCTTACGAAAAGTTCATTTCGAAAAAATTCTCATCGGGTCCATATATCTTTTCGAAATGAACACAAAAATGCTTGTTTCTGAAACACAAGATAGATTTTACCTATAAACTTGTGTTATATGGACGACAAGCATAAAGATTGGAACAATAAAGGAAACATAAATACCTGAAAACGCACCTCTTCAGCGCAACCATGACGAGCAAAATATGACTGGATCATCGTTGCCATATGCCAAAATGAAAAGATGTGATTTCCTGTTGCCAAAGAGAGTAATAAAAACAGTACTGCGCAAAAGCAATAAAATGAGTTATTCAACTGTTAAAGCTTCGAGATAAAAAGATGAAAATATAATTGCAGGAGAATGAAGAAGTACGGCTAAAATAAGATAATAAGGGGAGAATATGAGAATTTTAGGCTAATCGAAACTTATTAACTATACTATTGACTAAATATGCAGGATATTGATACATTTTACTGGTAATTTTGAGGTTATTAATGTGCAAAGCATGAAATTTTTTATCTGATAATCTATAAATTCTAAAAAGTTGATTAAGTATAATATTTCTAAACAATTGAATCGAGTTGCAGGAATTAAAAGGTAATAATTTATTAATATTAAATTTAAAAAAATCTTTTTTATCATATAATTTAGTAACTATCCCATGAGCAGGTTCTATAATTAGATTTAAATCCAAATAATAAACATTATTACTAATAGAAGTTTCATTAGGTATTAATTCCAAATTATCCGGATAGAAATCTATATCTATGACATAGTTATCAGTAAATACAAGACAAATCAGATCATCTACATATCTATAAATTTTATAATCAGTTGAAGTAAAGAATTTTTCATAATGATATAGGTATAAATTAGCTAACATACTGCTACTACAGCCACCTTGTGGAACACCTGAGACTTGTAAGTATAATTTATTACCTTGAAAGATATAATTATTGAAAAGAACAAAATGGAGAAGCTTAGGAAAATTGGTAAATTTTGTAAGATTAGAATGTTTAGTAATATAAGCATTATATAAAGCTAAAATGACATCATATAGATCAGTGATCTTAATATTATTAAATAGATCTTTAAAATCAAAAGTTTGAAATCCTATTATTTTACCATGCGTTTTTAATTTATTTTTTAATTCCTTACTGTTATTTAAATTTGCCATTGCCATTTAATTCCTTACTGTTATTTAAATTTGCCATTGCCATTTTGGCATATGGCAACGATGATCCAGTCATGTCATTTTAGCTTTATATAATGCTTATATTACTAAACATTCTAATCTTACAAAATTTACCAATTTTCCTAAGCTTCTCCATTTTGTTCTTTTCAATAATTATATCTTTCAAGGTAATAAATTATACTTACAAGTCTCAGGTGTTCCACAAGGTGGCTGTAGTAGCAGTATGTTAGCTAATTTATACCTATATCATTATGAAAAATTCTTTACTTCAACTGATTATAAAATTTATAGATATGTAGATGATCTGATTTGTCTTGTATTTACTGATAACTATGTCATAGATATAGATTTCTATCCGGATAATTTGGAATTAATACCTAATGAAACTTCTATTAGTAATAATGTTTATTATTTGGATTTAAATCTAATTATAGAACCTGCTCATGGGATAGTTACTAAATTATATGATAAAAAAGATTTTTTTAAATTTAATATTAATAAATTATTACCTTTTAATTCCTGCAACTCGATTCAATTGTTTAGAAATATTATACTTAATCAACTTTTTAGAATTTATAGATTATCAGATAAAAAATTTCATGCTTTGCACATTAATAACCTCAAAATTACCAGTAAAATGTATCAATATCCTGCATATTTAGTCAATAGTATAGTTAATAAGTTTCGATTAGCCTAAAATTCTCATATTCTCCCCTTATTATCTTATTTTAGCCGTACTTCTTCATTCTCCTGCAATTATATTTTCATCTTTTTATCTCGAAGCTTTAACAGTTGAATAACTCATTTTATTGCTTTTGCGCAGTACTGTTTTTATTACTCTCTTTGGCAACAGCAAATCACATCTTTTCATTTTGGCATATGGCAACGATGATCCAGTCATATTTTGCTCGTCATGGTTGCGCTGAAGAGGTGCGTTTTCAGGTATTTATGTTTCCTTTATTGTTCCAATCTTTATGCTTGTCGTCCATATAACACAAGTTTATAGATAAAATCTATCTTGTGTTTCAGAAACAAGCATTTTTGTGTTCATTTCGAAAAGATATATGGACCCGATGAGAATTTTTTCGAAATGAACTTTTCGTAAGCCTAATCTCGTAAGCCTAAATCTCCTCCATGTGCAAGCTTTTTTGCTTGATTTTTTTGTTTTCTTATTTGCATTCCTCATTTTTGAAATTTGTTGATTGTCTTTGTCCTTATGACTTGCATAATGCTTTATTATTTCCTCTTTTTGTCTTAATTTCTTTGTATTTGTAGAAAATTTTGGAATAGTGTATTATGAGTTACTACATACAATCTAACTTTGGATTTAATAATTTATTTTTATATTGAAAACATTTTATTTATTAGCTGCATTTGCGCAATAAATTAAATGTATATTGCATTGTTATTCACATTCTTATACTACGCTGTTTAGTTTATCTAACTTTTCATTTATGAACTATCCTTATTCCTAATTCCATTTGTATGCTTCGTATTAAAGAAACATTCTATTTGCTATATATATGTATATATATATATATATATATATATATATATATATATATATGTATATATATATATATATATATATATATATATATATATATATATATATATGTATATATATATATACATATATATATATTTCTGTTAAAATCTCTGTTAAAATATAAATTAATAGCTATATATATTCTGTTAAGATGATGTATATATTTACACATTCAAAATAACTAATATAGATGTATATGTAAACATTTCTACTTAAGAATATTTTGATTTAAATTTCAACTTCGATGAAGATATTCAGCTTTCCACATTGAACATACTATACTCTGACAGAACGTTCTTATGAGATTACTATTAAAGTCAATTTGATTACGTATCGCGGGTGAATCTGATAAATACTTCTGATTGATTTTTTTAGAATTCTTCTGACCACAAAAGAGGACGATATGTGGTGTCATAGTATCCTCTGGTTTTATCTTCAGGAATGTTACTTAAGGGATTTCCATTCCTAAAATAGGACAGGTAGTATAGATTACTTCGCGTTTTGGTGTATGTTTGAGATATAGGCGCCCAATTGAGTTTCTCTTTTCTGACATTATATTATTTTCTTGATAGTTGAATTTAAAATTTCTGCGTCACATTTTCTTTTCTACATAAATCGAAAACGATATTTATATGTAATTAATTCGAAAGATCTATATACAAATCTGTAATATATTATTTGATGCTAGAAATGAAGAATTATCAAGTAGAGATATTGATGAAACCGATTAGGAAATTGAAAAGGAATGAAGCTCATGCAGTTGTGATTGAAACATATGAAGGTGACCTATGTTAATATTTTATTCCATTTTTAAATATATCGGCTATAAATTTAGCAACCAGAATAATGTAATGAAAAAAAAAGGATGAATATTTGAAAACATTAGTTCCAGTTGATTGATGATAAATTTCTGTTGCGGAAACGATTTATGCAAAGCATAATATTAAATTGAATTCTTAACATAACCGTAATATCGCATATCGTGGAACATTATTACACATTGCGTTGTGACATAAAATCCCTTAACTCACCTTATTTATCTTCAGTTCGAGTTCTTTAAAAGAATATGAATTTACATAATGCTACTCAATTATTTGTACCATTGTTAATTTAAAAATAAAATCATTTATTAACAACATAGATTACTTATTAAATTAATTACAACAACTATTCATTTTAATTGAGGCGGAGAGAGCAAATGTGAGAACAGTTACTATATTTAATAAGCACACACCTGACCACAACGCTTGTATTGTTGTACATTGTACTGGTACCAACTCGAAGTATGGTACTGTAACTCGTACTGGTTGTGCTCATATTGTTGAAGTCTCCTTGGACTCTGACTGTCGTAGAATTGCATATAAGGACACTTTTTGTGGACAATCTCCGGACTACTCTGTGACACACACTCTTATGGAATCATCAAGGCAGTATCTCTGCTCGTTGACATCTTACTCTCTGGAATTCTCTCTCATCTCTTGCTGTTCTCTCCGGGATATCTGCGTAATCTCTCACAAACTAACTGCTCCATGACTTATTTCATAACTACTTTCATAACTTGTTTCATAACAACTGACTTTTTCATAGCAGTTGTGTAATATCATCTCTTGGTTGCCGCCCCTTTTTGCCTGAGGTCTAACACGCCTTTTTGGCCCCGGTCGTCCAAAGCTGCTCATGTCTCAGGACGAGTCGAACGGTCTGGGTTTTCGACGCCTCTAAGGCTCTTATTGGTTGACTTTGGACAATGCGTCCAGACATTTAGCATATTGGTTACATTTTTGACCACTCTTGTGGCCTCTCGGAGCTTCACCTTGGCCTTCACGGTTTACTGCCTACTTTGACCTTTCGGGTCAAGGTGCCATATAACTGGCGTCGCCAAGTCTGATGCTTTGTTTGCTATTGCAGAAAACTGTCTCACCTAAATCTGGTGAATACACAAATTCTGATCTCGCAGAAGTTACAAGCTTTATTTGGAACATATGTATCTGCTTTATTCAAGGTAGTTTTATAAGTTATTGTCTTATAAACAGCAGTTTTATCTATTGTTATTTATTGTAATTTATTTTAGCCATGCTTACGTAAAAAAAATTGATTTCCTGATAAAGATGTACTTTTAGAATCAAATATAATGAACATTAATCGTATACGATATATAACTGTAATTTCATTATTGTATTTTTTATTATTTGTAATACTTTGTTTAGATCTCTGCTTCCATAACCAGGAATCGAACCCCGAATCTACGAACTGGCAGACGACGCTTTACCGTTGAGCTACTGAGACGAAATTGGAAGCTCTTATTGTCGAATTGAAATATACATTCTCCACCCACCAATGTCAGATTGGCGAGCAACTGACAACGTGGCTGAATACTTCCTGCTATTTTTACCCCAGATAAGCCTCCTGTAACTGCTAATTTTACCCAGGTTAGTATCATGCGTGATTGCTATCCTCTCAAATTGAAATCAGCGCTCAATCTTCCAGATTCCACTGAATCCGTACTAGTCGTACTAGGGTCACTTTCAGACCTTCAATATAAATTTTGATCAACAGAATTCCTTTATTACATTCTTATTAACGTATATGAACTTATTGCGTTCCCTCCATATTTTCTTTAAAAAGATCTAAGTTAACTGTTCTTATTTTCTCGGTTCTTTCTTTTTCTTTTGACCCTTTTTATTTGCATTTTTCTACTATTTCTTTTTTAAATTTTATTCTACATTTCTGTTTCTATTTTTCATATGACTAATTTTTTTTTCCTTTTCATATAATTTTTTATATATTTTCTAAATTTTACTTTTAAAATTTTATTTTTTTCTTTAATTTTAATCTATTTTTCATTATGTTATTATACCCCACTCTAAATTTTATTTTTCAATGATCTTTTTATCTATATTCGCAATAACCCTTTTCCCATTTTTGAAAAATGGACGTACTTGTCAAGTTCAAATGTAATGTAAAACTGTCTGTTTAATCACAATATTTTTCATCAATTGTTATCTTTTTAAATCTAAATAAATGTTTGTTTGGCGTGATGGTAGACCTTGGGTGCTTCCTGAGTGCAGGAGGTATCCTTTTCCGGCCATGCAGCTAGCTACTCTATATCCACAATGTGAGTCGCACGGTCTCTTCAGACCTCAGATATCTTAGCACTAACCTACAGGGTTGATTTGTTCGGGAGCCATTGTAGAGTTCCTTGCTGACCCAAACAGGAATCGAACCCTGGATCTTCGATCTGGCTAGATGACGCTGAACAATTGAGCAAGGATTAAGTGGAAGCATTTATCGTTGAAGTGTACTCTGCGACTTTACTTTGTAATCGATCCTTTCTATCAATAAAGTAGATAAGAAATGCTATGGAAAAGTCCATGTATAGGAGAGTTTGAGACTGGTATAGCGAATATATAAATTATTATAATTTAAAGAAAATAAATCAGAAAAATCGATCATGTATCTAAGACATGCCACGCGTCTGACGCGTCACATTTAGTGTCGTGCGCACAACAAATGACACATTATTACTTTCCTTATATACATAATGTATAAGGAAAGTATTGTGACGGGGTCGAAAATTTGAATTCGAGTTTTCGACGGGAGAGCACGTTTCGAGCAACCCTGATCACGAATCGAATATTTTTGAGGTGATGTCTGTGTGTGTGTGTGTGTATGTGTGTCAGTGAGTTTGTGGAGACGATATCTCACGAACGAATGGAGCGATTCGATTTAAATTTGGTACAAAAATCACAATCCGTGAATACTGGAAGCCTATTGTTTTAAAACACAATCGAATGTTCAGAAACCTCATAAACGTTCGAGTGAAATTTTGAAAAAAATATCAAAAAATTAAAACCTTTAATAAGGTTACTCAAGTAGACATTTCTAATATAATTTTTCCTTAGAAAACTATTGACATAAATTTTTGAACGCTAGCATGAACCGTTCTCGAGATATTGTAATTTTTCAAATAAATTTATCAAAAAAATCCAATAAATAAAAAAAAATATTAACTGTTGAGAATCATGTTTACTTTTCATATGTAATATCATGCGATAAATTTGGTGACATCATTCTCATAGATCTAACTCGTTCCATTCACGAGAAAAGATACTTTGAGTAATACATTTGTATTTGAACGCCAATACTCACTTATCTGCTGTAAGAATAACTTATTTATTCGTCCATAACGGTTGGCGAGATTTTGTCGACGAAGTTAGCGAAATGTCGTCAACTTGGCGACATTTTTAAATGTTGATTATATCCAAATTAACGAAAATCTCGCCAAATGGATAGAAATGACGCTAAATAAAAAAAAATTACTACTAATTGAAGAAAATTCAATAGCTTGGAAAGAATATAAGTATCAACTCTAAAAATAACATTTTTTGAACTGTAAAAGTAGTAAATTCATTGCATTATACAAGGAAAGTCATGTGTTGCCCACATCAGATTTTTTTGTTTACTCTTAATAGTTTATTCCCCCAAACTTATCCATCCGTAAGCACTTTGATAACGAATATCGATAATCCAAAATGATAAATTCTTAAGCATGTCCGAAATCCAAAATTAATGTAAAGAACAGAACATTTCCCTTTCGACATTTCTTAACAATTATACTTGTACTTCATCCAGAACACAAGGATTTTAAAAGCAATATTTAGGAGCAATTAAATACTGAAATGTGCTTGTGTATTTATTGCATGAAAGTGATCAATAACGCAGAGTTAATTAAAGAGAATAAACTTGAAGTGCAGCATTAATTAAAAGTAAATGCAGCGATCCGGAAAGTGAGATTTTTAATTTATTTTTTGAAAATGACGTACTGATGAATTTCGATAACATATAGAAATTATATATTCTGAATAAACGTATTTTGATTCAAAACTATGAACTCTTAAACATTTTCATAATCTAAAACTTACGTTAAGGGTAGTAAATTCTCTTTTCCAATACTTTTCTGTCAATTATTCATATACTTCACTTCATCCAGAACACAACGATTTTATATATTCAATATTAATCGAAATTAATCATGAAGAGATAGATATGTTTATTATATAAACGTGATCAATAACACGGATCTAATTAAATATACTAAATGTGAAGTTGTGTATTAATTAAAAGTATATGAATGGATTTAAAAATGGGAATGTTTACTTTACGTGTATGATACTGACTTAGAAGTGAGTTTTGATAGCATAAAAATGTTTAAACAATATGCTACAAGAACATATTTCACATCTGTGATCGTGATTCTGTTATGATTATACAGTATTATAGTAGCATAAATGGACCAATTTAACTATTTTAATGAGCTATTTGGGATTACAAATCTTGTACTTGCAACGGCTTGAAAACTTGTTGTGTCACAATTTTACAAACTTCTATGAAAACCGATAATATCAGAATTACGAGATAGAGCATATACATAATTTATTCTAAAATTTCTTACGAAATATATAAATTTATATGATGTGAGTATTAAAATATAATCATTATTTTTCTATCATAAAAATTATAAATTAAATAGAGAGAAGTGTTGTAATTATATTCTAAACACGAATTTTTATGGTTTGGATCTTTTTTCAATCCGATTCACAATCAATATAACTACTTCATCAGTGTTTTTTCTATATGTAGATTCAGCAATTACGATGGTATAAAAAACTTATATTAGACCTTGGTGAAGTAATTCCGTAAGTATTGCAACTTATATATCTACTTTAAATATTGATATATTTATATTTAAAATACTTGATTGATATTTAAAGTTTAAGAATGATGAACTTTTTTAATGTTCTCATCGGGCAGATAAGGTTTTAGAACGTATTTAATCTAAAAATTGTAAGTTAAATTTGATTATTAAACACTGCACATTTTCCTTGTAAAAAATCTGATGTAGGCAGCGCATGACTTTCCTTATATATTGCAATAAATTTAATACTTTTACAGTTAAAAAATGTTATTCTATAGTAGATACTTATATTCTTTCCAAGATATTGAATTTTCTTCAATTAATCGTCATTTCCATTGATTTAGCGTCATTTTTATCCATTTGGAGAGATTTTAGTTAATTTGGCAACATTTAAAAATGTCGCCAGGTTGGCGACATTCCGCTAAATTTGTCGCCAAAATCTCGCCAAGCGCTATGGAAGGAGAAATAAGTTATTCTTACAGCGGATAAATGACTATTGGCATTCAAATACAAAAGTGTTACTCAAAGTATATTTTCTCGTGAATGGAACGAGTTAGATCCCCGAGAATGATGTAACCAAATATGATATTGCATATGCAAGTGAACATATTTATTAACAGTTAAGATATTTTTTTGAATTTATGGGATTTTTTGATATATTTATTTGAAAAATGTGCATTATCTCGAGAACAGTTCATGCTAGTGTTCTAAAGTTTATGTCAATCGTTTTCTAATTAAAAATTACATAAGAAATGTCTATTTGCGTAACTTTATTAAAGGTTTTGATTTTTTGATGATTTTTTTTAAAATTTCACTCGAAACTTTAGGGGAATTCTGAACATTCGATTGTGTTTTAAAACAATACGCCTCCAGTATTTACGGATTGTGATTTTTGTACCAAATTTCATTCGAATCGCTCCATTTGTTCGTGAGATATCGTCTCCACAGGCTCACTGACACATACACACACACACAGACATGACTTCAAAAATGTTCTATTCGTGATCAGGGATGCTTGAAACGTGCTCTCCCGTCGAAATCTCGAATTCGCATTTTCGACCCCCCATGTCACAATACTTTCTTTATACATTATGTATATAAGGAAAGTAATAACTCATGCTAAGAAGCCTGTGTTAAGCCACTCTCAATAGAATATCCCGTGGTTTTGCTGCTTGTAAACTCTTGCAGAACAAACCACGCTAATTATATGAATTTTAAAACATTTACACAACCTAAAATGAATGTAAAGATCATAAAATCTGGCTTTCAATACTCCCCTGTCAGTTATAAGTACACTTAATCTAAAACACATCGGCTTTTAAAAGCAGTATTAAGAAAATATTAATTACGAAGAAGTACTCACGTGTTTATTACACTGAAAGGGATCAATAACACGGAGCTAATTAAATAGAATAAATTTGAACTACTGCATTAATTAAAAGAACATAAAAGGATTACGTAGAATGGTTGATGTATGTCTATGAAAATGTCGTAGTGGTGGAATTTGATAATATGTAAAAGTTTTAACAATATGTTATGTTGCATAAACATATTTGAATTAAAAAAATGGTTAATTTCTAAACATTTACATAAACTAAAACGAAGGAAAAGAGCAAAATTCTGTCTTTAAATATTTTCCTGTCAAGTATACGTACACCTCATCCAGAACACAAGGATTCCAAAAGCAACATTAAGAAAATTTTAATTACGAAGGGGTACTTATGTGTTTATTACATGAAAGGGATAAATAACACGGAGCTAATTAAATATAATCAATTTAAAGAGGTGCATTATTTAAAATAACAGGGAAGATCTGTTAAGTAGAATGGTTGATATATGTTTATGAAAATGGTGGATTGATGAAATTCGGTAATTTACAAATGTTTTAACAATATGTTGCTCAAACGTATTTTGATTTAAAAAATATTAATTCCTAAATATTCCTATAACTTAAGCTACGGTAAAGAACAAATTTATCTCTTTTAATATTTTCCTTTCAAGTATACGTATATCTCATTCAGTACACAGGAATTTTAAAAGCAGTATTAATGAAATGCTAATTACGAAGGGCTACTTATGCGTTTATTACATGAAAAGCATAATTAACACGGAGCTAATTAAATAGAATAAATTTCAAGAGGTACATTAATAAAAATAACATTAAATATCCGTTAAATGGAATGGTTGGTATGCGTATGAAAATGGAGTAGATATGAAGTTTCAACAATATGTTGTATAAGCATATTTTAATTAAGAAAATATTAATTATCAAACATTTTCATGACACATACAGAGGTAAATAACAAAATCATATATTTTAACATTTTCCTGTCAAGTATATGCACACCTCATCCAGATCAAAAGGATTTTAAAAGCAAAAATAAGGAAATTTTAAATTACGAAGGGATATTTATGTGTTTATTACATGAAAGGGATAAATAACACGCAGTTCATTAAATAGTTTACATTTGAAATGCTGTATTAATTAAAGAACATGAAATAATTAAATGGAATGGTTGATATATGTTTAGGGAAATTTCGTAGCCATGAAATTCAATAACATATAAAGGTTTCAACAATATGTTGCATAGATATATTACTTTTCTTATATACAAAATGTATAAGGAATGTATTGCGACGGGGTCGAAAATTCGAATTCGAGTTTTCGACGGGAGAGCACGTTTCACGCATCCCTGATCACGAATCAAACATTTTTGAGGTGATGTCTGTGTGTGTGTGTGTGTGTGTGTGTGTCAGTGAGACTGTGGAGACGATATCTCATGAACGAATGGAGTGATTCGAATGAAATTTGGTACAAAAATCACAATCAGTAAATTCTGGAAGCCTATTGCTTTTAAACACAATCGAAGGTTCAGAACCCCCGTAAATTTTCGAGTAAAATTTTGAAAAAATCATCAAAAAATCAAAACCATTAATAAAGTTACGCAAATAGACATTTCTCATGTAATTTTTCCTTAGAAAACGATTAACATAAACTTTAGAACGCTAGTATGAACTGTTCTCGAGATATTGCACATTTTTCAAAAAAATTCATAAAAAAATCCCATAAATGAAAAAAAATTAACTGTTAAGAAACATGTTCACTCTTCATATGTATTATCATGCGATAAATTTGGTGATATCATTCTTGTGGGTAACTCGATTCATTCACGAGAAAATATACTTTGAGTAATACTTTTGTATTTGAACGCCAGTAGTCATTTATCTGCTGTAAGAATAACATATTTCTCCATCCATAACGCTTGGAGAGATTTTGGTGATGAATTTAGCGGAATATCGCCAACTTGGGGACATTTTTAAAAGTAGCCAAATTATCGAAAATCTCGTCAAATGAATAAAAATGACTCTAAATAAAAGAAAATGAAGACAAATTGAAGAAAATTCAATATCTTGGAAGAATATAAGTATCTACTATAAGAATATTTTTTTTACCTGTAAAAGTAGTAAATCCATTGAATTATATAAGTAAAGTCATGTGCTGCCCACATCAGATTTTGTTAAATAAGAAATGAAGATTAATTATCAAACAATACCATAAACTAAAACAAAAATTCAGAACAAAATTCTAGTTTTCAAAATTTTCCTGAGAAGTACATATACACCTTATCAAAGGCAGTATTAAGAAAATATTAATAATGAATAGGTACTCATTGGTTGATTGCATCAATCGGATCAATAACACGCAGCTAATTAAATAGAGTCAATTTGAAATGCTGCATTAGAACATGAAAGATCTGTTAAGTGAAATGGTTGATATATGTTTATGAACATAGCGTAGTGGTGAAATTCGATAACATGTAACATTTTTAATATTATGTTTTAAAAATATTTTAATTAAACAAATATATTAATTATCAAATATTTCTATAACCCAATACGAGGGTAATGAACGACATTTTATCTTTCAATATTTTCTATCCAAACTCATAGCACAAGGACACCTCAGAGCATAAGGACATTAAAAGCAATATTAAGAAAATTTCAATTAGGAAGAGGTACCCGAGTATTTGTTACATGAAAGGAATAAATAACACGGAGCTAATTAAGTAGAATAAATTTGAAGAGGTTTATTAATTAAAAGAACATGAAAGATCTGTTAAATGGAATGGTTTATGTATGCTTATGAAAATGGCATTGTGATGAATTTTGATAAAATATAAAAGCTTTAATAATATGCTACGTAAACACATTTTAATTAAAAGAAGATGATTTATTAAATATTTCCGTAACCTAAAACGAAGGTAAAGAGAATAATCATCTTATTAATCTTTTCCCTGTCAATTATACGTACATTTCATCCAGAATGCAAATATTTGAAATGCAATCATAAAAAACAAATATCAAGGAAGTACTTTCCTGTTTATGTCAAGAAATTGATAAATAACAAACGTAAACATAAAGTGCAGAATTCTCTATTTCAACACTTTTCTGGTAATTATAAGCACATCTCATTCAGAACATAATGATTTTAAAAGCAATATTAAGAAAACATTACTCACGAAGAGGCGCTCTACTATTTATTACAAGAAACTGGTCAATAACAAGCCCACAGCCAAACACGGACTTCATGTTCAGCATTTTCTTCTTCAACACTTTTCTGACAATTATAAGTGCATCTCATCCGGAACATAAGGATTTTAAAAGCAATATTCAGAAAATACTAATTACGAGGAAGTACTTCTGTGTCTATTACATGAAAATGATCAGAAGCACAGAGTTTATTAAATTGAATAAATTTGAACTGCTGCATGAATTAAAAGTACGTGAAAGTATCTGGAACTTGGAATGTTTAATTTATGTCTGTGAAATTAACGTAGACATGAAATTTGATAATGTAGAAAAGTTTTAACTGCAGCCCGCATACTTATGTTTTAATGCTACACAAATGAATTTTTTAACTTTACAAACATTTTAAACATTACAAACTTAACGAATGTGAAGACCAGAATATTTAACTTTCAACACTTTCCTTTCAATTGAGCGTATTACCTCATCCAAAGCGCTGGAGTGTTAAAAGCAATATAAGTATTATATAAGCAATATACGTTATATAAGCAATATAAGAAAATCTGATATGGGCAGAACATGACTTCCCTTACATAATGCAATAAATTTACTACTTTTACAGTAAAAGAAAAAATAAATAAAATTTATAGTAGTCATTTATATTCTTTCCAAGATATTGAATTTCCGTCAATGAGTCGTCATTTTCCACGTCGTCATCATCAATGAGTCATCATTGATTAGGCGTCATTTTTATTCATTTGGCGAGTTTTTCGTTAATTTAGCAACATTTAAAAAAGTCGCCAAGTTGGCGACATGCCACCACATTCGTCGCCAAAATATCGCCAAGCATCATGGACGAAGAAATAAGTTATTCTTACAGCAGATAAATGACTATTGGCGTTCAAATACAAAAGTATTAATCAAAGTATATTTTTCATGAATGGAACGAGCTAGATCCACGAGAATGATGTCACCAAATTTATCGCATGGTATTACATATGAAAAGTGAACATGTTTCTCAATAGGAAATAATTTTTTTTATTTTATATGACTTTTTGATAATTTTTTTAAGAAATGTGCAATATCTCGAGAACGGTTCATGTTAGCGTTCTAAAATTTATGTAAATCGTTTTCTAATAAAATATTACGTAAGAAATGTATATTTGCGTAACTTTAATAGCGGTTTTGATTTTTTCACGACTTTTCAAAATTTCACTCGACAATTTAGGGGAGTTCTGAGCATTCGATTGCGTATAAAAAAATAGGCTTCCAGTGTTTACGGATTGTGATTTTTGTACTAAATTTCGTTCGAATCGGTCCACTCGTTCGTCAATTATCGTCTCCACAGTCTCATTGACACACACACACACATACTTTCACACACACATACTTTCACACACACATACACACACACACACACACAGACATCACTTCATACACACACATACTTTCAGACACACACACACACACACAAACAGACATCACTTCAAAAATGTTTGATTTGTGATCAGGGAAGCTTGAAACGTGCTCTCCAATCGAATACTCGAATTAAAATTTTCGACCCCGTCACAATACTTTCCTTATACATTATGTATATAAGGAAAGTAATAATAAGTATTAATTGCAAAATGCGCTAGAGTGTTTATTACATGAATGTGATTAATTAAACGGAGTTAATTAAACAAAATACATTTGATGAATTCCACAATAAATGATCGTGCATGGAAGGGTTTGGAAAGTGGATTGTTTACGCTATACTTATAAAAATAGTGTTGTGATGCCGTTCAATAGCATGTGAAAGTTGTAACAATATGTTGTATAAACATCTTTAAAATACTGCTTTTCAACAATTTTGCTGTTGTTAAGAAAATATTAAATACGAAAAGGTCCTTGCGTGTTTATTGCATAAATGTGATTAATAATACGGAGCTAATTATATAGAATAAATGTGAAGTGCTTTGCATTAATTAAAAGTACATGAAGAAGTATGGAAAATGAAATGGTTAATGTATGTTTATACAAATAAACCTAGTGATGACATTCTATATATGAATGAATTTTATTAGCACGGCATTTTACAAAATATTGTTGCAACTTTTTATAGTAAAAGTTGTAGTAATAATCATATTTTGCTTAGTAGATTTTAATAACTATTTTTTAGATTTTTTATTAAATATATAATGCAAAGAATCATTTTCTAACGTATAAACAACATACTTAAAATATAGAACAACGTTTTAATTATCTGAAAAATTGAATTCTTTTATTTTGGATATTAATATGTTTTTCATCCGACTGTTTGTAAAAACATTGTAGTAGCAAAACGATCAAGTACACAACTTTGATAGAAGGTCCTTATTACACTTCTTATAACACGTACAAAAATGAGATAAAGGCCAGAGCGCTTTCGAGCGCAAATACGTTCTTCATCAGTGGCTACATGGAAAATTAAAATGATCGTTCATATATAGACCAGAAAAAATGACAAATTTGCATAAATACAATTAGTAAATGAACTTAGAAAAGTAAGTTCATTTACTAATTGTATTTTTGCAAATTTGTCATCTTTTTTGTCTATATATAAACGATCATTTTAATTTTCCATGTAGCCACTGATGAAGAGCGTATTTACGCTCGAAAGCGCTCTGGCCTTTATCATTTTTGTGCGTCTTATAAGAAGTGTAATAAACACCTTCTATCAAAGTTGTGTGCTTGATCTTTTTACTTTCCTGATATACATAATGCATAAGGAAAGTATTGTGACGGGGTCAAAAATTCGAATTCAAGTTTTCGACGGGAGAGCAAGTTTCAAGCATCTCTGATCACGAATCAAACATTTTTGAAAGGATGTCTGTGTGTGTCTGAAAGTATATGTGTGTTTGTGAAAGTATGTGTGTGTGTGTGTGTGTGTGTGTGTGTGTGTGTGTGTGTGTGTGTGTGTGTGTGTGTGTGTCAGTCAGTCTGTGGAGACGATAACTGACGAACGAATAGACCGATTCGAACAAAATTTGGTACAAAAATCACAATCCGTAAACACTGGAAGTCTATTGTTTTTATACGCAATCGAATGTTCAGAACCCCCCCCCCCCCCAAATTTTTGAGTGAAAGTTTTAAAAAATCGTCAAAAAATCATAACCGTTAATAAAGTTACGCAAATAGACGTTTCTTATGTAATTTTTCATTAGAAAACGATTGACATAAATTTTAGATCGCTAACATCAACCGTTCCCGAGATATTGTACATTTTTCAAAAAAGTATCAAGAAGTCATAAAATAAAAAAAAATATTTCCTATTGAGAAGCATGTTTACTTTTCATGTGTAACACCATGCGATAAATTGGGTGACATCATTCTCATGGATCTAGAGCGCGTTCCAATCATGAAAAAAATAGTTTGTGTGATACTTTTGTATTTGAACGCCAATAGTTATTTATCTGCTGTAAGAATAACATATTTCTTCGTCCATAACGCTTGGCGAAATTTTGGCGACGAATTTGCCGACGACATTTTTAATTGTTGCCAAATTAACAAAAATCTCGCCAAATGGATAAAAATGACGCTAAATCAATCAAAATGACAACTAATTGAAAAAAATTCAATATCTTGGAAAAAATATAAGTATCTTCTATAAGAATAACATTTTTTAACTGTAAAAGTAGTAAATTCATTGCATTATATAAGGAAAGTCATGTGTTGCCTACATCAGATTTTTTCTATTGAAATCAGACGTGATACCAACTAATTTATTTACATTTTAGTAGTATTAGTGTATTTTACGCATGTAGATTCAATAATAAACATAACATTAAAAGTGCCTCCTAGACTTTTAACACAAATAGTTTGGTAAAGAAGTAAAAATAATCTGTGTAAGAGACTAAGGAAAACATAAGCATCTTAATTAAGCCCGAATAAATATATAATGGACCATACACATGTTTCGATTATACAGTGAATATCTTCCTTCTGAGCTAGATAGATCAAGAAACCCATAGTCAGGTAAAGCAGATATAAAATGGTCATATATGGAAGATATA
This sequence comes from Amaurobius ferox, assembly GCA_951213105.1. Classification (NCBI taxonomy): domain Eukaryota; kingdom Metazoa; phylum Arthropoda; class Arachnida; order Araneae; family Amaurobiidae; genus Amaurobius; species Amaurobius ferox. The sequence continues at coordinate 79,474,340 of OX578153.1, forward strand.
GTTATAGATATTGATTAAAAAGTTTGATTAGGCTTATACTTGTTGAACTGTCAGAGTTGAACACATATTTCCAATTGAAAGAATGCTTAGAACCTTAAGAAGAATTATATTTAAAACAATTTCAAAACTTTGACATATTAGCATACATATTCAGAGAATAATTTTAAATAGCATCCTTAATGAAAATGATCGATTGCTTGAAGAGTTTGCATAAAATTGGCATCGACTGGTCAGTGTGGACATCCGTGTTTAAATTCCTGGTTGAAGCAGAATTAAAATATAAGCTTACAACTCAAATTGCTGCTAAATTATAACATTCAGAGAACTTCTTTAAAAACAGCATATACTAAAAGCTATTTTAAAGGTTTTAATATATGCTGCTTTTAAAGAAGTTATTTGTATTATAAGGAACGTTATAATGGCGCCCGAACGATTTTACTCTGCAGATTAGAACAGCGATATTGGATGGAGGAGGGGAAAAAATTGCCTCTAAAAAGTTAGTACGGACTCAGTGGACTCTAGCATTTTGGGAATACGGAGAATGAAGAGTCCACTTTAACGATAAGAGCTTACAATTTCGTCTCAGCACCTCAACGGTAGAGTATCAACTAGCCAGTATAAAGATCCGTGGTTTTGTTCTCTTTTGGGACAGCAAGGTCCTTTACAACTGTTGTTGTGGCTTATCCTCCGGCTGTCTGACGAAGTCAGACAAGATCCATTAGACCGTTGACCCTAAGGAAATCGAGGACCAGAAGGGGGGAAGAGTATATGTCCTCTCTGGAAAGTCCCAGACAGTCCAGGATGTGTTCAGGAGAAGCCTGTTGAGCTTGACATTTAGAGCAGACTGCAAAAATCCTCCTGCCCTCAAAAAACGAGAGACCTTTTGTGTGGCCGCTTGCTAATCTGGATATTGCAGTTCGAGAGGCTCTGTCACAATTGAGAACGAACGAAGAGCCCGGCTCTCTGCCCGCATACCAGTGATGGCTGGGAGGAACCCTCCACTCCCTCGAAATTTCAGAGTTGACTATAGATTGATGTTCAGAAAAGGTAAGGGCTGAAGAGGAAGGACCAGAGTGGCCACAACCCTCCTTGGCCAGTTCATCCGCTTACTCATTGCCGTAAATGTCAACGTGGGATGGAATCCACTGAAAATGAACATCATGGGACTATGAAATTAGCTTGAGTTTGAGAAGGATGGAAATACTACCTTTACAACTTCATCATATAGCCCTCCACGTTTACAAGACGGATCCACATATTTATTTGCAGTCATTGAAAGTCTGGAATGATTGCAAATAGTTTTCGTTTTAGTGGATACGGAAGATATATTTTACTTCATGCCATATTTATTATACGTATTTATTTGCAGCCATTAAAAGTCTAGAATGATTGGAACTAGTTTTCGTTTTAACAAACACGGAAGATCTGTTTTACTTGAAGCTATTGTTATTATACGTATTCATTTGCAGCCATTGAAAATCTGGAATGATTGGGACTAGTTTTCGTTTTAACAAACACGGAAAATATGTTTAACTCGAAGCTATATTTATTATTAGTATTTATTTGCAGCCATTGAAAGTCTGGAATGATTGGAAATAGTTTCCTTTTTAACAAACACGGAAGATCTGTTTCACTTAAAGCTATATTTATTATACGTATTTATTTGCAGCCATTGAAATACTGGAATGATTGGAAATAGTTTTCGTTTTAACTAACACGGAAGATCTGTTTTATTTGAAGCTATAGTTATTATACGTATTCATTTGCAGCCATTGAAAATTTGGAATGACTGGTACTAGTTTTCGTTTTAACAAACACGGAAAATATGTTTTACTCGAAGCTATATTTATTATAAGTATTTATTTGCAGCCATTGAAAGTCTGGAATGATTGGAAATAGTTTTCGTTTTAACAAACACGGAAGATCTGTTTCACTTGAAGCTATATTTATAATACGTATTTATTTGCAACCATTGAAAGACTGGAATGATTGGAAATAGTTTTTGTTGTAACCAACAATGAAGATCTGTTTCAATTGAAGCTATATTTATTCAAGATGATAGTACATCATCTTATTTTTACTTAAAATGTCTGTGTGAAATTAGTATTAGCGCTTTTTTTTTTAAATTCGTAATTCTTATTATTTAATTGATACCATTTAAATAAAATGTTTTGAATTGCATTTGCCATTTTTGGTGATAGTCTCAATAATTGGTGAAGTTATTTAAACAACTGTACAAAGTTCAACAATCACAGAGTAAGGATATAATTCATACAGATCACATGACTTCCGCTTTCATAAATAATATATTAGTAGTTATTTCTATATATTAAAATTTCAAACTATTTCTTAGATGGTTTTTAGGCTTTACTGTAGCTGATTATACTTAAAACTGTAGCTGATTATACTCATCAGAGATTTTTATATAGATGGTAAATTGGAAGAAAATTATATTTTCACAAATTATGTTTCCTTATTTCATAGTATAGAGACCGACATTTTCCCGAAAATTGCGTAGTTTGAAAAATTGGCATATTATTAACTATAATAATGCACAAAATATTAACAAACTAATTTTCATTTATTTATCACCTATTATATATAAATTAAATCGAAAAAATTATTACAACAAAATTAAATGGAACGAAATGAATATTAAACAGCAATACATTCACTATATTGCCGAATCTTACAAAAAGTTTTAATCCATAGTAAATTTCCATCTGAACGATATCTTAACATCCAATCCAAAAAATTGACCTATATACACAAAAATAATTACCATCCTCTCCATTCCTGAATTGATCCTAGACTCAAAAATTGAAAGGTTGATAAAGATTAATGTCCTCAGGGGAGTCGTTTAAATGAACAGCTTGTTTGTTAACTACTTTCGGCGACTTTTCAAAGGTATTATATAAACTTTGTTGAAATAAATTTCTGTGCTTTTAGGAAAACCGCATTTTTTTCTAAATGAATTCAGAAATATAATTTTGACGTTATATAATCAAATTATAAACAGTTCTTGAAATTCTCGAGTTTTATCAAAAGAAATTATATTTGGAAAGAAATATAATTCCATGATTAAGAAAAACCTGATGTTTATAGCATGTGAATGATATTAACTTCAGATTAACTTATCGCTATATAGAGGTCATAAGCGAGCACAAGTAATAGATTCTTTATAACGTGATCTCTCTGAGCATTTATAAGCTTTCTCGAGCATTTATAAGCTTTCTCTTATTCCCAATTAAAATAAGATGTAAACAAATTATAGATTTCATATAGTATATATCTTGATGAATATTCATCAGCTTTCTCTTATTACCGATCTAAGGAGAACACATATTACAGATTCTTTATAACATGATCATCATATAGATCGAAATATGCATTTTTACTTTCCTTTTATACATAGTCTATGGTAAAGGAAAAGTATTCTGACGGAATCGAAAATTCCAATTCCGATTTTCGAAGAAAGAGCTCTTTTAAGTAGCCTGAATACGAATAGCGTTTTCGAGGTGATGTCTGTGTGTGTAGGTATATTTACAGAACGTCTTTTGCATTTTATGTAAAATGTTTTGATAATTAATTTTTATGCATAAAGGGCGTGTTTTTTGCAGCGATTTTCTTCTATCTCATAGCCTTGATTCTTGACTATAGTTCTAGCTCGAATTTTCCATAAAAGTAAACTTTTTCTTAGCACCTTCATGTCAATTTTATCCCACTCCTCTTGGGTAGTTTTCCAAAGTCCGTTCAGTGTTCTTGGATGCCGTTTTCCTAAAGCTCGTTTCAAGAAATCTAAAACGCATAAGTCCATAGGAGAAAGCGTCAGGTGATTTTACAGGTATTCCATTAAATGGGATACATTTTGTTCCTGTTTCTAATTCTTTCTTTGCTAAATATGCGGCAGTTGATTTAGGCGTGTGACTAGAGGCTTTGTCCATACAAAGCTCAACTTTATTGATGTCCTTTCCATATAAGGCTGGAATTGTTTCTTCAAACATTGGTAATAAAATATTCTGCTGAGAGTAGCGTGAATTAATTTTAGCTTTATTTGAGACTTTTTTGAGTTTTAAGTTACCGTTGTAACAAAATCCTGCAACTATCATGAATCCCTTTGAGAACTTTTCTGTACATTGAGGAAGCCATTTCGTACGATCCTTTTCGCCAGTTGAGCAACAGAAAATTGTTCTTTTTTTATTACAGTCACTTAAATACACCCATGCCTCATCGAGTGCTACCACAAATTTCCATTTATCTGCAGCTAACTGTTTTTCCCATAATTTTCTGCAATTTGTTTTTCTTTCCGCAATATGCTTTGGCAAAAGCAGATGAATTTTAAATTTAAACATCTTTTTTAACTTCAAATCTTTATGAATGGTTTTACTTACAGCGCCAGAATACATTCCCAGGTTCGATGCAATAGATTTTTGAGTCGGTAAATTTTCTTTTCGGATTAGAGACTTCCCTTTCTTGATATTTACCCGCGTTCGAACAGTCTTAGGATGTGGTTTTGCGGTTATTTTTTTATTTTTACATTCAGCTAGACGATTTTTCCCTTTCAAATTTAATATATTCAAAATACAGGTCTTTGAAATTGAATATCCTCGATTTTTACATCGCTTTACCATTTGTTGATACGAATATTTTTCTTCGGAAAGCGCATTTACGTAACCTTCGAGCCACGTATCAATTTCAGGAGCCATTTTCAAAATAAATCTTTTATTCTACATTCCAATCAAAATAAAACAGTAGCAGACGATTATATTGAAAATGCAAATCTTTATCTCAAAATGCTAACGATAAACATAAATACAAAATCGTTTCCATAAAGTGCGAACGACCTTCTGTATATGTAGATTAGTGTGTGATATTTTATGGTATCTTACTATGTATGCACCTAAGTCTGTGGATGCGATATCTCACGATAGAATGGATCCTATCGAACGAAATTTCGTACACATATTAAAATATGCGAATAATGGAATCTTATTGATTTTAAACGCAATCGGATATTCAGAAGACCTCCCAAACTTTTCAATGACATTTTGAAAGAACAATAAGAAATCAAAACATTCAATACTGTTGCTAAAATAATAATTTTTTATGCAAATTTTTATTTAAAAAAATGACTTTAATGAAACTCTTGCTATCATGAATCGCTATCGCGATATTTCGCATTTTTCAATTAAATACATCAATAAATTACATGAAATTAAAATAAGTATTAACTGTCCATCCGTTTTCATCCGATAATTATTTTCCATGAGAATCTGAAAAGGGAAGATAATCACAATTATGTGGTTTAGCAAAAATATGTGTGTATGTAATATGTGTCGTAAAAAATAAAAAATATTAAAAAAATAAAATAAAATAAAAAAACAACAGTAAAAAATAAAATAAATAGATAAATAAATAAAATATTTTATGATTTTCTATTAATTTCCAACCCAAACCACAACCATTTCATTTCTGATATTTCAGTCAATGGTTTTTCTTTCACTGTTTCAATTTTTGCTATGCGGTGAGCATTGCTAGGGGGGGGGTAAATGTCTGTGCTCTTGCATAACATATAGGTGAGCGCCACTATACATGCATTGTGAGCTGGAGGATTTCGTTTGAAAGGAAATGGGAAAACCATTTTGACTTAAAGCAGTCGATTTGGAAATTGAGTGGTGTTA